>CM066580.1:2155000-2180000 GCA_033816785.1 Picus viridis
GAGAGATGAAAACACTCCGCTGGGAACTACTGCTTCTCCCCTCCAGAGAGCTTTTACACCTCACAAAGCTGATGCCACTCTTTACATTTTGCTGCTGTTTCTGTTTCCACTGCTAGTGGAGAGATCTCTCTCTTTCTCTCTCATGCACAAAGCCAAAGATGACTGTTGGTACAAGGAGCTGGAAATGAGAACTGCAGAATGCTGACAGCCAAAAAGGAAGGGCTTGAGCAGCTCTGCTGTGAGCACAGGCTGAGGGAGCTGGGGGTGTTCAGCCTGGAGAGGAGAAGGCTCCAGGGGGACCTCAGAGCTGCATTTCAGTATCTGCAGGGGACCTCCAGGTAGCCTGGGGAGGGTTCAGAAGGGGCCCTGGGGATAGGATGAGAGGCAGTGGCTTCAAACTAGAGAAGAGAAGGCTCCAGGGAGACCTTAGAGATGCCCTTCAATACCTGAAGGGATCCTCCAGGATGGCTGCAGAGGGACTTCTCATGAGACAGGGCAAGGGCAAATGGTTTGAGGCTGAGGGAGAGCAGGGTTAGACTGGAGCACAGGGAGAAGCTCTTCAGTAGGAGGGAGGTGAGACTCTGGAATAGGCAGCCCAGAGAGTTTGTGGCTGCCTCCTCCTTTGAAGTGTTCAAGGCCAGGCTGGATGAAGCATCGGACAACCAAGTCTAGTTGAGAGGTGTCCCTGCCCATAGCTGGGGGCTGCAGCAGATAATCTCTGAGGTCCCTTCCAACCCTTCAATACAATACAACATAATACAATACAACACAACACAATACAATACAATACAATACAATACAATACAATACACCAGGTTGGAAGAGACCTTCAAGATCATCGTGTCCAACCCATCAACCAATCCAACCCACCCAACAACTAACCCATGGCACCAAGCACCCATCAAGTCTCCTCCTGAACACCTCCAATGAAGGTGACTCCACCACCTCCCTGGGCAGCACATCCCAATGGCCAATCACTCTCTCTGTGTAGAACTTCTTCCTCACCTCCAGCCTAAACCTGCCCTGGCACAGCCTGAGACTGTGTCCTCTTGTTCTGGTGCTGGGGGCCTGGGAGAAGAGACCAACCCCCACCTGGCTACAACCTCCCTTCAGGGAGTTGGAGAGAGCAAGAAGGTCACCCCTGAGCCTCCTCTTCTCCAGGCTAAGCAACCCCAGCTCCCTCAGCCTCTCCTCACAGGGCTGTGCTCCAGACCCCTCCCCAGCTTTCTTGCCCTTCTCTGGACACCTTCCAGCAAGTCAACCTCCTTCCTAACCTGAGGGGCCCAGAACTGGACACAGGACTCAAGGTGTGGCCTAACCAGTGCAGTGTCCAGGGGCAGAATGACCTCCCTGCTCCTGCTGGCCACACTCTTCCTGATGCAGGCCAGGATGCCCTTGGCCCTCTTGGCTGCCTGGGCACACTGCAGGCTCCTGTTCAGCCTCCCATCAACCAGCACCCCCAGGTCCCTCTCTTCTATGAATCACAGAATCCATCTTCAGCCTTTGCCTTCCTTTTTGTGCTCTTCAGCTGATTTTGCTGCACTTCTCAGAAACTGGACACCAGACACTTTCACCTCAGTCAGGAGGTTTGAGTATTCCTGCTGGATGAATCTGATCTTCTGCAGCTCAGAGGATCTCAGGTGTGAGGCTCTGCCCTCATCCCAGCTCGCTGCTGCCGTGCTCTCAGGCAACGAAGCTCAGCACAACGTCTGCTGAGCACTGAGCTCCAGAGAACACAAAGGCAGAATTAAGTAACAGCAGAAATTGCACTCTGGGTCCAAAAAGATTCTTCTGAGCCATTCTGAGGGGCAGACTCCTTCAGAGCTGTTAAGGCTTAGGGCTGGGCTGGTTGCTAGATAAATGGGATCTCCTCTATGAGCCTCTCTCTCTGCCCAAAGAGAAGAGAAAGGGAATACAGGAGAGAGGCTCCCCTGGAGCCTTTCCAGCCCTGTCTGGATGCATTCCTGTGTGACCTGTGCTGGATCCTGTGGTCCTGCTCTGGCATTTTCATGGCCCTCCTTTGGAACTTCTCCATCAGGTTCATGTCTTTCCTATATTAAGGGCTCCAGCAGCATTTGGAAAGAGGAATGGAGCGAGGCAGCTGCTCTCCACAGCATTTTGGATGGCATGACCCACACCTACCCTTCCCCAACCTACCATATGAGGAACTGGGGTTGTTCTACCTGGAGAAGGGAAGGCTCAGGGGAGACCTCCTCACCATGGAGCAGCACATGAAGGGTGGCTGCCAGGAGGATGGAGACTTCCTTTGTACAAGCAGTGCCATGGAACAGCCAAGGGGGATGGGGACAAGTTGCTGCTGGGGACATTCCCATTGCACTCCAGGAGAAAAGGTTTGCCATGAGCACAGTCAGACCCTGGAATCATCTCCCAAGGGCAGCAGTGGAGTGCCCTGCACTGGGCAGTTTGAGCCTCAGCTTGCCAGGGTGCTGAGCCAGCTGATGGCCACTGCACTGTCACCTGGAGAGGCTGGAGCAGGGGATCCCTGGGGTCCCTTCCAAGCTGGCAGCCTGGGAGTGTGAGTGCAAGCTAAGCCATCCTGCACGGCGCCTCTTCACGCCAAAGAGCAGGAGATTGTGTGAACAAAACAACTCTCAGACACTGCACAAGCCATTAGAGAGCCCCCAGGCTCTGCCAGCGCTCAGGACGAAATGATCACAAGCCCGAAAACATTGCCCTGACCACCGGCTTGAGGAAGCCTCTTTCTGCAAGC
Organism: Picus viridis; assembly: GCA_033816785.1. Lineage (NCBI taxonomy): Eukaryota > Metazoa > Chordata > Aves > Piciformes > Picidae > Picus > Picus viridis. The sequence goes on from CM066580.1 coordinate 2,157,732, forward strand.
CCAGGCACTTGGAGAAGGGGCTGCAATCACAGCTCATTGGGAGGCTCATTACAGCCAACCCGAGGACCTACTTAACGTTTAATGGCCAGCATTAGCAGCTTCAGCCGTCTGTGGCAGGGAACCTTGGAGATGTTCATCTCTTTCCACAACACAGAGTTGGGACTGTGCAGCCTGGAGAGGAGAAGGCTCCAGGGAGACCTGAGAGCTGCATTTCAGTATCTGCAGGGGAGCTGCAGGCAGCTGGGGAGGGACTGTTCAGAAGGGGCTGTGGGGATAGGAGGAGAGACAATGGTTTGAAAGTGGAGCAGGGCAGAGTCAGGTTGGACATCAGGAGGAAGCTCTGCGCGGGGAGGGTGGTGAGACACTGGCACAGGCTGCCCAGAGTGGAGGTGCTTGAGGCTCCATCCCTGGAGCCATCCGAGCTCAGCCTGGCTGTGTCCCTGTGCAGCCTGCTCCGGCTGGAGGTGTCCCTGCTGCCTGCAGGGGTTGGACTGGATGCCCTTGGAGGCTCCTTCCAATCAAGTGCAATCTGTGACCCATCAGGATGGCTCTTGCCTTCAGCCAGGCTGTTGGAGTGGTTGAAACAAAAGCAACAAACAAAACCCCAAATGCAACAAACAAGAAACAGCCAAAGGAAAGAAAGGAAAGAAAGAACGAAAGAAAGAAAGAAAGGAAGAAAAAGGAAGGAAGGAAGGAAGGAAGGAAGGAAGGAAGGAAGGAAGGAAGGAAGGAAGGAAGGAAGGAAGGAAGGAAGGAAGGAAGGAAGGAAGGAAGGAAGGAAGGAAGGAAGGAAGGAAGGAAGGAAGGAAGGAAGGAAGGAAGGAAGGAAGGAAGGAAGGAAGGAAGGAAGGAAGGAAGGAAGGAAGGAAGGAAGGAAGGAAGGAAGGAAGGAAGGAAGGAAGGAAGGAAGGAAGGAAGGAAGAAAGGAAGGAAGAAAGGAAGGAAGAAAGGAAGGAAGAAAGGAAGGAAGAAAGAAAGAAAGAAAGAAAGGAAGAAAGAAAGAAGAAAGAAAGAAAGGAAGAAAGAAAGGAAGAAAGAAAGGAAGAAAAAGAAAGAAAGGAAGAAAGAAAGGAAGAAAGAAAGAAAGAAAGAAAGAAAGAAAGAAAGAAAGAAAGAAAGAAAGAAAGAAAGAAAGAAAGAAAGAAAGAAAGAAAGAAAGAAAGAAAGAAAGAAAGAAAGAAAGAAAGAAAGAAAGAAAGAAAGAAAGAAAGAAAGAAAGAAAGAAAGGAAGAAAGAAAGAAAGAAAGAAAGAAAGAAAGAAAGAAAGAAAGAAAGAAAGAAAGAAAGAAAGAAAGAAAGAAAGAAAGAAAGAAAGAAAGAAAGAGAGAAAGAAAGAAAGAGAGAAAGAGAGAAAGAGAGAAAGAGAGAAAGAAAGAAAGAAAGAAAGAAAGAAAGAAAGAAAGAAAGAAAGAAAGAAAGAAAGAAAGAAAGAAAGAAAGAAAGAAAGAAAGAAAGAAAGAAAGAAAGAAAGAAAGAAAAGAAACAAAAACCAGCCAAACCAAACCAAACAGACCCCAAAGAAGCAAAGCAAACAAGCAAAAAACCCAGGCAGAAGTCCTGTGGCTGCTGCAGGAGGAAAGGGAAGGGAAGGAACTTGCTCCGTTCTGTCTCCTCGTTCACCTGGGAGCAGAGCTCTCAGATCGGTTAGCTCACAGTGCCAGAACGTCTTCGGACAGGGAGGCTCAGAGCAGAGCGCACTCAGACACACAGCCTGGCTCTGCCCCTCCTCTGGAGCACTCAGCTGCTGTCACTGCAGCTCACAGAGCCCAGCCAGCAGCTGTGTCTCTTCTCCCAGGCAAGCAGCACCAGAACAAGAGGACACGGTCTCAAGCTGTGCCAGGGGAGGCTTGGGTTGGAGGTGAGGAGAAAGTTCTTCCCAGCAAGAGAGATTGGCCCTTGGGATGTGCTGCCCAGGGAGGTGGTGGAGTCACCATCCCTGAAGGGGTTTAGGAAGAGCCTGGATGAGTCCCTTGGTGCCATGGTTGAGTTGCTCAGATGGTGCTGGGTGAGAGGTTGGACTCCATCAGCTCAGAGGTCTTTTCCAGCCTGGATGCCATCCTGTCCCTCTAGTGTAAGGACAGCACCACTCAGCTTGGTATGCTCTGCAAGCTTGCTGATGGTGCCTGGATCCCACTGTCTATAGCTCTGATTGAAATGTATTATACATGGATAATAATGAATATATATATATATATATATATGTCATATATATGCTAAGCATGCAGAGAAGCTCCCTACTGAGCTGGCAGTCTGTGGCTGCAGGACTAGAGGGCATGGATCCAAGCCAGAGGAGGGGAGATTGAGATTGGCTGTGAGGAGGAAGTTGTATCCCCAGGAGGGTGGTGAGAGCCTGGCACAGGCTGCCCAGGGAGGTGGTGGAAGCCTCCTGCCTGGAGGTGTTTGCAGCCAGGCTGGAGGTGGCTGTGAGCAACCTGCTGTGCTGTGAGGTGTCCCTGGGCATGGCAGAGGGGTTGGAAGTGGCAGATCCCTGAGGTCCCTTCCAGCCCTGACAGCTCTGTGAACTTCCAGGTGAATTAGCACTCTCAGGAGAAAATGTTCCAAATGTATCTCTACATTGGGTAAGAAGGCAACAGATCATAGGAACAGAAGTGGCTTTGCCTTACCTGTAATGATCCCAGGTACAAAAAGCAGTCCTGATGGAGTGGTTAATTACAGCTCTCCTGTTCAGTGACAAACACAGAGATCCTACTCTGCTTTAATTTTCATGTCAAAAAGGGAAGGCAGAGAGAAGAGACCCAGGCAAGCAGCAATGTAATTCTGTAAACAGAGTCACAGAGCAAGCCAGGTTGGAAGGGACCTCCAAGACCATCAATTCCGTCACTCAACCCTGACTAACCAACCAGACCATGGCACCAAGTGCCTCATCCAGGCTTTGCTTAAACACCTGCAGAGACATTGACTCCACCTCCTCCCTGGGCAGCACATCCCAAGGGCCAATCTCTCTTGCTGGGAAGAACTTCTTTCTGAGATCAAGTCTAAACCTCCCCTGGCACTGCCTGAGTCTGTGTCCTCTTGTTCTGGTGCTGGGGGCCTGGGAGAAGAGACCAACCCCCACCTGGCTACAACCTCCCTGCAGGGAGTTGGAGAGAGCAAGAAGGTCTCCCCTGAGCCTCCTCTTCTCCAGGCTGAGCAACCCCAGCTCCCTCAGCCTCTCCTCACAGGACTGTGCTCCAGACCCCTCCCCAACCTTGTTGCCCTTCTCTGGACACCTTCCAGCAGCTCAACATCTTTCCTAACCTGAGGAGCCCAGAACTGGACACAGGACTCAAGGTGTGGCCTCAGCAGTGCTGAGCACAGGGCAGAATGACCTCCCTGCTCCTGCTGGCCACACTCTTCCTGATACAGGCCAGGATGCCCTTGGCCCTCTTGGCCCCCTGGGCACACTGCTGGCTCCTGTTCAGCTGCTGTCACCCAGTACCCCCAGGTCCCTCTCTGCCTGGCTGCTCTCAGCCACTCTGACCCCAGCCTGTAGCACTGCCTGGGGTTGCTGTGGCCAAAGTGCAGAACCTGGCACTTGGATGTGTTCAATCTCCTGCCCTTGGCCTCTGCCCATCTGTCCAGCCTGGCAAGGTCCCTCTGCAGAGCTCTCCTGTCCTCTAACAGATCAACTCCTGCCCCCAGCTTGGTGTCAGCTGCAAACATACTGCTGATGGCCTGAAAATCCTCAGCAGTTTGCCACCCCTGTCCTGGCAGGGGCAGCACAGAGCTGTTCCATGCCAATAGGCAGCTCAGCAGTTCTCTCCTTCCCAGCCAGTTCCTCCCTCGGGGCCATTCCCTGCCCTGCCATGCGGCGCCGTGGGGATGCTGTGCTTCATCTCCTCCTACAGGCAGGCCACTCCCCTGGCCAGGGAAGGAGATTGGGCTCCATGCTCTGCAGAAGTCCTCTCTGCACTGTGTCTGCAGCCACACAGGTAAATTTGCAGGAGCCCAGCAGATGCAGGAGGTGGAGCAGGATTGCTTTGCTGGGTTCCATTTCTGCCTGGCCTGCTGCTGGCTCAGAGCAGTCTCAAGGAAGAAGGCTCAGAGCTTTCCCCTCAAACCTCCAGCTTCTTGTCTGCTGATATTTGTCAGAGCAGCACAGCAGCAGTGGGGAGCTCAGCTCAGCCCAGGCTGGTGTAAATGTGAGCCTCCTTTTTCACTTTCAGAGCAGCCAAGCCCACCTGTCCTTGGTTTAGATCCCAGCTGAGCTGACTCAGTGAGGTGTTCAGCTTGTGCCCACGCTCTCCTTGTCAGTGCAGCCACGCTGCCCTGCTCTGCTGAGGCTTCACCCAGAGTGACATCTCCAGGGATCAGGCTTCCACCACCTCCCTGGGCAGCCTGTGCCAGTGTCTCACCACCCTCACTGTGCAGAACTTCCTCCTGAAGTCCAGGGAGGTGGTGGAGTCACCATCACTGGAGGTGTTTAGGAAGAGACTGGATGGGATGCTTGGTGCCATGGGTTAGTTGATCAGATGGTACTGGGTGATAGGTTGGACTTGATGATCTCTGAGGTCTCTTCCAACCTGGCTTATTCTATTCTATTCTATTCTATTCTATTCTATTCTATTCTATTCTATTCTATTCTATTCTATTCTATTCTATTCTATTCTATTCTATTCCATTCCATTCCATTCCATTCCATTCCATTCCATTCCAAATCTGCTCTTCTCTAGTTTGAAGCCATTGCCTCTCATCCTGTTCCAGTGTCTCCCCAGCCTCCCTGTGCACAGCTTCCTCCTGATGTCCAACCTAACTCTGCCCTGCTCCACTTTCAAACCCTTGTCCCTTGTCCTATCCCCACAGCCCCTTCTGAACAGTCCCTCCCCAGCTGCCTGCAGCTCCCCTGCAGATACTGAAATGCAGCTCTGAGGTCTCCTGGAGCCTTCTCTCCAGGCTGAACAGCCCCAACTCTCCCAGCCTGTCCCCATAGCAGAGGTTCTTCAGCCCTATGAACATCTTTGTGGCCTCCTCTAGTCCCTCTCCAACAGCTTCAGGTCTCCCTTGTGTTGGGAGCCCCACAGCTGGCCCCAGCCCTGCAGGGGAGGTCTCCCCAGAGCAGAGCAGAGCAGAGCAGAGCAGAGCAGAGCAGAGCAGAGGGGCAGGATCCCTCTCTCCAGCTCTGGCCACACTGCTCTGGATGCAGCCCAGGCTGCCCTTGGCCTTCTGTGCTGCCAGTGCCCATTGCTGACTCCTGCCCAGCTTCTCCACCACCAGCACCCCCAAGGCCTCTCTGCAGGGCTGCTCTCAATCTCACCACCCCCAGCCTGGGTTGAAAACAAGGATTGCCCCAACCCAGGGGCAGGACCTTGCACTTGGCCTTGGTGAATCTCACATAGGAAGACTCTGGTCAGCTCTGCAGACAGCCCAGGGAGCTTTAAAAGCAAGGGGCTTGGGGAGCAGCTTGGCAGGGGAGGTATGAAGCTAACAAGTGAGTTTTGCTTCATGCACTGCCTGTGCCACAGTGGTTTTAAACAATGCCAAGCTTGCCACTCACTTGCCAGTTCAAAGCTGAGCTGTTCTCCTCCTTTCAGGATGAATCACAGGGTGATGACCTTGCCTGCTGTGTCAGGGCACTAATGCAGCTCTGCACTGGCTGGCACCAAGCCCTGCCCAAAGCCCAAATGGCTCTATTAGGACTCTCTGAGCTCTCATGCCCACGTTAGTAGGTGATGCTATAGGGCTGGGATATTTTTGTGTTGGCTCCCAGCAAGCAGACTCATCTCCAAGTGAAGCTTTCCATCTGTGTGCACTGGGAGGAGGACATGAGATAGCCAAGTGGACGACTCTCAGGATGGCATGCACCAAGAGAGGCTGACAAAATGTCATCTGCATTGCTCAGCTGCTTACCAGGGACACACTGAGCAAGGAAATTGGCTGCAGTCATAGCAAAGGGCTTGCTGGCTGAGCCAGCTTCCCACAGGGCAAGGAATGAGCAAGTGGTGAGCTGCTGCTCTGGAAAGAAGCAGCAGAAGAGCAGGGCCATGGCAGAGCAGGCTGGGACATCCTTGGCCTGCTTTTGTTGGTGTGGCAGTTTTAGGCTGTGCCTTTAAAATCTTCCATAGCTCTGGAGCAGGGAGGTGGTGAAATGGAAACAGATCACTGCTGGGGGTGAAAAGGAACCCAAAAGAGTATTCGGAACAAGCTCAGGCACCAGTGAAGTCCCCCAGGGATCAGTGCTGGGCCCCAGCCTGTTCAATATCTTGATTGATGATCAGGAGGAGGGCATTGAGTCCATCAGCAGTAAGTTTGCAGATGACACCAAGCTGGGGGCAGGAGTTGATCTGTTAGAGGACAGGAGAGCTCTGCAGAGGGACCTTGCCAGGCTGGACAGATGGACAGAGGCCAAGGGCAGGAGATTGAACACATCCAAGTGCCAGGTGCTGCACATTGGCCACAGCAACCCCAGGCAGTGCTACAGGCTGGGGGCAGAGTGGTTGGAGAGATTCCACTTCTCTGCTGGGCATAGAGCAACTGCTGGAGTTCAGCCCTCCCAGACATGGACTAAATCACCTTCCACATGGCACTGGAGTTGCTCCATGGTTTTGGATGTAGACTTGCTTGGAAGGCAAAGAGAGGGAGTAGAGAATCGTAGAATCATCAAGGTTAGAAAAGCCTTCTAAGATCAGCAAGTCATCAAACCCAACCCCCTGTGATGGGTTAAGGCAGCCCCCTCCGAACCCTCCCCACCACGGGCAGAATAAAACAACTCAAAACAAAACGGATTGCAAAAGTGATGGAAAGTTTAAGGAAAAGCGGTGAATCTTTACAGAAAGCCAAAAGCAGAGTGACAACAGAAATCCCAAAACAGTCCCAAGATAATCCCATCCCCACCTGGGGGTACATCCAAGACCCCCAGGGCTCCTTCTTCCCCCTCCCCACTGCTAGGCTAGTCTCAGCTGGCCAGATCTGAGACTGCCCATCCCCCGTGGCCTTGGGCCTAGCCAGGCCCATGGCCGGGAGACAACAACTCCCCCATTACCGGGCGACGGCGAGGAAGAAAGAGGAGGTGCTTAGACCTCGCACTAGATCTTATAGTGGTGCAGAGAATTATGGTAGAAATACCCAATTTCCTGTGTCCACCCACTGGGCTGGACCTCTGGACACAGGAAGCAGGGGGCACCCAGCCCAAACTGCAACATGCCACCCCTTATTTCATACCATAATCTCTGCACCCCAAACATATCATCAAATTAGAACTCTTCCGATGACATGTCCAGCGAAGTCCATATCTTCATCTGGGCGTCCACCCAAACAGTCTCTCATTCAGGGTCAAGTGTCAGTCCATTCCAGTTCTTCTTCTCTCATCTAATGGAACCACCCAGCGATGCAGAGTTCACTCTTCTGCGGTGCAAGTTCTTCATGGATCCGGTGGACATCCTGGCCACCTGAAAAAGACCTCACAACTTCTCAACCAGCTTCTACTTCCATCTCCATTTACTCAGTGGCATATTTCCACCCCTGGGGCAAGCCAGTCAGAACAATCTGGCTCTAACTCCTTCTCCGCCCCTCCAGGAAAATAGCACACTGAGCCTTCCTCAACCCTGCACGGACCTATCCCAAGCCCAGTGCTGACCGCTTCCAGCCGCGGCCCGAGGCTATACAAACGCATGTCACAGTACACCGCCCCCTCTGGGCGTTCGCGTACCAAGCCGTGACCAGCATTCAGCTACACAAACACCCCCCAGAAGGGGGAGGGACTGCACCACAACCTACTGAGAAGAAGGGAGGTGGAGCCAGGTGCTCGGCGCCATTTTCAGAACTGGTCCGAAAAGTAATCAGGGAAGAGACTAGGACCGGCCCCACTGCAGCCCGAGCGCACGGCTGGGGCCGGGGCCGGGGCCGGCGCTCCGAGGGCACGGCCAGGCCCGCCGCCACCGCAGCCCGAGTAGCCGGCCGGGGGCCGCCGTCGCCGCTCCAAGCGCACGGCCGAGGCCACCGCCGCCGCAGCCCGAGCATACAGCAGAGGTCCGGCCGCCTCTATCGCCGCGGTACAGAATCAAAATCGCCTCCACCCTCGGGCATTCAAACGGCTTCTCCAGCGAAAGCCATAAACGCGTTCCCAGAGCCCTTGAGAACGGCTTTGCAGCTGGGGTCCCCGTTCGCCCTCCTGAGTTTCGGGAGCTGAGCTCGCCCGCTCGCCACGGCTGGCTCTTTCCCGCAGCGAAAACGGGCCCGATCCTGATCTGCTCGCCGCTGCCCCTCCCCCGCCTCACCCCCCGCCGCTTCTACCGCCCGCAGAGAGCAAAGGGTGGAGGAAGGGCAGGTCCCGCGTTCTTAAGCGGTACCCCAATTCCGATGGTCAGGAACCACCCCTGCATGGAAGAGCAGGAGGGGGCTCCGTGCCATCGGCCACGCACCAGGTGTCCCCCTGCAATCCACAAGAATTCACAGAATCGCCCCAACAACAAAACTTGACCCCAACTTCCAAAACCCAAACCGACGCCCAGAACTGAATTTAAACTCTCCGTCTTTTGCAATCCGATCTGCAAAGTGGCCACAATAACAAACTCCTACTCCTGCCTAGCTCGCCAGGAGTGCAAGGGGTTGAGGGCAGACCCCTCTCCCCATCACAACCATCCTCTGCTACCAATAATGTGATGGGTTAAGGCAGCCCCCTCCGAACCCTCCCCACCACGGGCAGAATAAAACAACTCAAAACAAAACGGATTGCAAAAGTGATGGAAAGTTTAAGGAAAAGCAGTGAATCTTTACAGAAAGCCAAAAGCAGAGTGACAACAGAAATCCCAAAACAGTCCCAAGATAATCCCATCCCCACCTGGGGGTACATCCAAGACCCCCAGGGCTCCTTCTTCCCCCCTCCCCACTGCTAGGCTAGTCTCAGCTGGCCAGATCTGAGACTGCCCATCCCCCCGTGGCCTTGGGCCTAGCCAGGCCCATGGCCGGGAGACAACAACTCCCCCATTACCGGGCGACGGCGAGGAAGAAAGAGGAGGTGCTTAGACCTCGCACTAGATCTTATAGTGGTGCAGAGAATTATGGTAGAAATACCCAATTTCCTGTGTCCACCCACTGGGCTGGACCTCTGGACACAGGAAGCAGGGGGGCACCCAGCCCAAACTGCAACACCCCCCATGGCCATCAAACCATGGCCCCAGGTGCCATGGCCACAGGTTCCTTGAACACCTCCAGGGATGAGGACTCCACCACCTCCCTGGGCAGCCTCTGCCACTCCCTGACCACTCTTGCAGCAAAGACATTTTTCCTCATCTCCAACTTCACCCTCCCCTGGTGCAATTTCAGGTAATTTCCTCTCCTCCTATCCCCTGATCCTAGGGGAAAGAGCCCAGCCCCCACCTCACTGCAACCTCCTTCAAAGAAGCTGTAGAAAGCAAAGAGGTCTCCCCTCAGCCTCTTCTTCTTCAGGCTACCCTAACCCTAATCCCAATCCTGAACTGCAGAGCAGGAGCACAAAACTGCCAGGGAAAGGGGCAGGGCTTCAAACTGTGGCAAACTCTAGCACAAGAGCAGGGAAATGAGGGCAAACGCTGCCAAAGCCAAAGAGGAGAGATAATATCTGATGGGAAGAGCTAATTGAAATGATCCCAGTGTGGATACAACAATTGAGCTGAAGTTTAGTTCTAATAGCAGCTGCTAATTCTCCTCTGAAGGAGGCTGCCTTCCAGCGCCAGCTGGGCAGTGTCCCTCTCACACCCTGCCAGCCTCCACTGCTGCACCAAAGCCACCCACTTCACCCCTCACAGTATCACAGGATCACCAAGGTTGGAAGAGACCTCAAAGATCATCAAGTCCAACCTCTCACCACAGACCTCATGACTAGACCATGGCACCAAGTGCCACATCCAGTCCCCTCTTGAACACCTCCAGGGATGGGGACTCCACCACCTCCCCAGGCAGCACATCCCAATGGGCAATCACTCTCTCTGGGAAGAACTTTCTCCTCTCCTCCAGCCTAAACTTCCCCTGGCACAGCTTGAGACTGTGTCCTCTTGTTCTGGTGCTGCTTGCCTGGGAGAAGAGGCCAACCCCTTCCTGGCTACAACCTCCCTTCAGGGAACTGCAGAGAGCAAGAAGGTCTCCCCTGAGCCTCCTCTTCTCCAGGCTAAGCAACCCCAGCTCCCTCAGCCTCTCCTCACAGGGCTGTGCTCGAGGCCTCTCCCCAGCTTTCTTGCCCTTCTCTGGACACCTTCCAGCAGCTCAACATCTTTCCTAACCTGAGGAGCTCAGAACTGGACACAGGACTCAAGGTGCAGCCTCAGCAGTGCTGAGTACAGGGCAGAATGACCTCCCTGCTCCTGCTGGCCCCACCATTCCTGATACAGGCCAGGATGCCATTGGCCTTCTTGGCCACCTGGGCACACTGCAGGCTCATGTTCAGCCTCCCATCAACCAGCACCCCCAGGTCCCTCTCTGCCTGGCTGCTCTCAGCCACTCTGCCCCCAGCCTGTGGCACTGCCTGGGGTTGCTGTGGCCAATGAGCAGCATCTGGCACTTGGATGTGTTCAATCTCCTGCCCCTGGCCTCTGCCCATCTGTCCAGCTCTGCACCTCGAGTTCCCTTAGTTCCCTCTTACTTGCTCCAGCTTCTGCCACCACCATCAGGGACCCTTTCTCTCTGTGCCTGAGGCTCACGTTCATTGGTGCCTCGCAGCTCTTCCCTTAGTCCCTCAGCTTGCAGGCTGCTGCTGATCCTCCTGAGCCAGAGGGCTGCAGCCACCCCCTGCTCTTCTCCACGAAGCTCTTCCAGCCTGTCCTGTGGTCAGCTTTGGCCCTTGGCTCCCAGGAGTGGCAGCAGGCTGCAACGATGAGGAGTGATTGCACTTCAATCAGCAGCCAGCCCTGCAGGGGTCAGCAGATTTGATTGTGCCTGACGGCAGGAAGGGACGTCAGAAATACTCCAGCCTTGAGCCTGGCTGGTCAGGGGAGTTCTTGAGAGATGAAGTGCAGCAAAGATGATGTTAGGAGGGGAAGAGATTTCCACCCCACAAGGCTGACCTGAGTGCTCAGTGGTGCTGTAGGGGATAGGCTGAAGGCACCTGAACTGCCTTCACAACTGCAACAGGAGGAAACTCTCACCTTAAGGCTAAGACCCCAAAGTTTGCCTCTCCCAGAGCCCAGGGCTCTTGCTGGAAGTCTTTGGCAAAATTAACTTCTGCCTCCACTTTTTGGTGCCTCAACAGGGGGCTGGCACTGACACAGCTCAGAAGGTTAAAGCACTCAAATGAATTGATTGTCCAAAGCAACAGGCTGGGGTTGACAGTGCCAGTGGCAGTGTGCCCCAAGGTGTCCCTCTCATGGGTTTGATCAGAGGATATTAGGGACTGGAAGATTGTTAAGTCCGACCCCCCTGCCAGAGCAGGAGCAGAGAATCCAGCACAGGTCACACAGGGACACATCCAGATGGGGCTGGAAAGGCTCCAGGGCAAGAGACTCCACAACCTCTCTGGGCAGCCTGCTCCAGGGCTCTGGGAGCCCCCCAGGGAAGAAGTTCCTCCTCATGCTGAGCTGGAACCTCCTGTGCTGCAGTTTCCATCCACTGCCCCTTGGCCTATCTCAGGCAAAACTGAGCAGAGCTGTCCCCTCCCTCCTGACCCCCAGCCCTCAAATATTGATAGACATTGATCAGATCCCTCTCAGCCTTCTCCTCTCCAGACTAAACAGCCCCAGGGCTCTCAGCCTCTCCTCCCCAGGCAGTGCTGCAGTCCCTTCAGCATCCTTGGAGCCCTCCCTTGGGCTCTCTCCAGCAGATCCCTGTCCCTCCTGAACTGGGGAGCCCAGAGCTGGATGTAATTCTCCAGGGGAGGTCTCAGCAGGGCAGAGCAGAGGGGGAGGAGAACCTCCTGGCTCTGCTGGCCACACTCCTCTGAATGCCCCCCAGGACCCCATTGGCCTTCTTGGCCCCCAGGGCACATTGCTGTCCCATGCAGAGCTTGCTGCCCACCAGCAGGTCTCCAGCAGATCCTCTCCCAGCCCAGGCAGTTCCTGCCTTCCAGGTGGCATTCAGCATGTCTGGGGGGGAGAGCTGGGTCACACGGTCATAGCTGCTTAGCATGCACTTGGTTTTCCTCATTAGCATCCTGAGGGGTGTCAGCTTCCATACTAGCACTGCAGTTACTTGGGCAAAGGGCACCATGGCCCTCAGAGCCTGCTCTGCGCTTGGGTGTTTCTGTTACTTGAGCCATGCTCCAGCACGTTTAGCCAAAGCAGAGCTGCCTGCCCTTCACAGGGCTCCCTCCCTCAGCTCCCTGGCGGCCAGCTGGCTGGCTCCTCACTGAGCACAAACCTGCTGACTGGAAACGCTCGGCAGCAGCCCCTTCGGAACAGCGCCGGGATCGGCGGCCGCTTGGGCGGGCTTTCGCGCTTCTCCTCCTCGGGCTGCGGTGGCGGCCGGGCTCGCCGCGCTTCCTGCACACGCAGCGGCACTCGGGCGGCCCTGTATTCACGTGCTTGCGGCTCGTGAGGCCAGCGCCTTCGGCGGCGGAATTTGAACAGCGGGCAGCGGCTCACGCGGCTCCGCTCGGCAGCAGCCCCTTCGGAACAGCGCCGGGACCAGCAGCCCCTGCTCTGGTGCTCTCTGGTGCTCTCTGGTGCTCTCTGGTGCTCTCTGGTGCTCTCGCGCGCCGCCGCACTTTGTCCAAATTTTTGTCCAGTGGGTGTCGTGGTCAGGGGCAGCCACGGCTGAGGCCAGGGGCAGCACGGCTGAGGCCAGGGGCAGCCACGGCTGAGGCCAGGGGCAGCACGGCTGTGGCCAGGGGCAGCCACGGCTGTGGCCAGGGGCAGCACGGCTGTGGCCAGGGGCAGCATGGCTGTGGCCAGGGGCAGCACGGCTGTGGCCAGGGGCAGCCATGGCTGTGGCCAGGGGCAGCACGGCTGTGGCCAGGGGCAGCCACGGCTGTGGCCAGGGGCAGCACGGCTGTGGCCAGGGGCAGCATGGCTGTGGCCAGGGGCAGCCACGGCTGTGGCCAGGGGCAGCATGGCTGTGGCCAGGGGCAGCACGGCTGTGGCCAGCGGCAGCACGGCTGTGGCCAGGGGCAGCCACGGCTGTGGCCAGGGGCAGCCACGGCTGTGGCCAGGGGCAGCCACGGCTGTGGCCAGCGGCAGCACGGCTGTGGCCAGGGGCAGCCACGGCTGTGGCCAGGGGCAGCACGGCTGTGGCCAGGGGCAGCCACGGCTGTGGCCAGGGGCAGCACGGCTGTGGCCAGGGGCAGCCACGGCTGGGCACGGCTGTGGCAGGGGCACGGCTGTGGCCAGGGGCAGCCACGGCTGTGGCCAGGGGCAGCCACGGCTGTGGCCAGGGGCAGCATGGCTGTGGCCAGGGGCAGCCACGGCTGTGGCCAGGGGCAGCCACGGCTGTGGCCAGGGGCAGCATGGCTGTGGCCAGGGGCAGCCCACGGCTGTGGCCAGGGGCAGCACGGCTGTGGCCAGGGGCAGCATGGCTGTGGCCAGGGGCAGCATGGCTGTGGCCAGGGGCAGCACGGCTGTGGCCAGGGGCAGCATGGCTGTGGCCAGGGGCAGCCACGGCTGTGGCCAGGGGCAGCACGGCTGTGGCCAGGGGCAGCATGGCTGTGGCCAGGGGCAGCACGGCTGTGGCCAGGGGGCAGCACGGCTGTGGCTGTGGCCAGGGGCAGCATGGCTGTGGCCAGGGGCAGCCACGGCTGTGGCCAGGGGCAGCACGGCTGTGGCCAGGGGCAGCATGGCTGTGGCCAGGGGCAGCCACGGCTGTGGCCAGGGGCAGCACGGCTGTGGCCAGGGGCAGCACGGCTGTGGCCACGGCTGGGCCAGGGGCAGCACGGCTGTGGCTGTGGCCAGGGGCAGCACGGCTGTGGCCAGGGGCAGCCACGGCTGTGGCCACGGCTGTGGGGGCAGCACGGCTGTGGCCAGGGGCAGCACGGCTGTGGCCAGGGGCAGCACGGCTGTGGCCACGGCTGTGGCAGGGGCCATGGCTGTGGCCAGGGGCAGCCATGGCTGTGGCCAGGGGCAGCCACGGCTGTGGCCAGGGCAGCACGGCCACGGCTGTGGCCAGGGGCAGCATGGCTGTGGCCAGGGGCAGCCCACGGCTGTGGCCAGGGGCAGCACGGCTGTGGCCCAGGGCAGCATGGCTGTGGCCAGGGGCACGGCTGTGGCCAGTGGGCAGCACGGCTGTGGCCAGGGGCAGCACGGCTGTGGCCAGGGGCAGCCACGGCTGTGGCCAGGGGCAGCACGGCTGTGGCCAGGGGCAGCACGGCTGTGGCCAGGGGCAGCCACGGCTGTGGCCAGGGGCAGCACGGCTGTGGCCAGGGGCAGCATGGCTGTGGCCAGGGGCAGCCACGGCTGTGGCCACGGCTGTGGCCACGGCTGTGGGGGCAGCACGGCTGTGGCCAGGGGCAGCCACGGCTGTGGCCAGGGGCAGCCCACGGCTGTGGCCAGGGGCAGCCACGGCTGTGGCCAGGGGCAGCACGGCTGTGGCCAGGGGCAGCACGGCTGTGGCCAGGGGCAGCCACGGCTGTGGCCAGGGGCAGCACGGCTGTGGCCAGGGGCAGCACGGCTGTGGCCAGGGGCACGGCTGTGGCCACGGCTGGGCAGCCACGGCTGTGGCCAGGGGCAGCCAGGGGCAGCCACGGCTGTGGCCACGGCTGTGGTCAGGGGCAGCCACGGCTGGGGCAGCATGGCTGTGGCCAGGGGCAGCACGGCTGTGGCCAGGGGCAGCATGGCTGTGGCCAGGGGCAGCAGCCACGGCTGTGGCCAGGGGCAGCATGGCTGTGGCCAGGGGCAGCCACGGCTGTGGCAGCATGGCTGTGGGCCACGGCTGTGGCCAGGGGCAGCCACGGCTGTGGCCAGGGCAGCACGGCTGTGGGCAGCATGGCTGTGGCCAGGGGCAGCCACGGCTGTGGCCAGGGGCAGCCACGGCTGTGGCCAGGGGCAGCCACGGCTGTGGCCAGGGGCAGCAGGGGGCTGTGGCAGCATGGCTGTGGCCAGCGGCACGGCTGTGGCCAGGGGCAGCCACGGCTGTGGCCACGGCTGTGGCCAGGGAGCAGCATGTGTGGCCAGGGGCAGCCACGGCTGTGGCCAGGGGCAGCACGGCTGTGGCCAGGGGCAGCACGGCTGTGGCCAGGGGCAGCCACGGCTGTGGCCAGGGGCAGCTGTGGCCAGGGGCAGCCACGGCTGTGGCCAGGGGCAGCCACGGCTGTGGCCAGGGGCAGGCTGTGGCCAGGGGCAGCGGCTGTGGCCAGGGGCAGCCACGGCTGTGGCCAGGGGCAGCCATGGCTGTGGCCAGCTGGGGCACGGCTGTGGCCAGGGGCAGCCGGCTGTGGCCAGGGGCACGGCTGTGGCCAGGGGCACGGCTGTGGCAGCATGGGGGCAGCAGGGCACGGCTGTGGCCAGGGGCAGCACGGCTGTGGCCAGGGGCAGCCACGGCTGTGGCCAGGGGCAGCCACGGCTGTGGCCAGGGGCAGCATGGCTGTGGCCAGGGGCAGCCACGGCTGTGGCCACGGGGGCAGCATGGCTGTGGCCAGGGGCAGCCACGGCTGTGGCCAGGGGCAGCACGGCTGTGGCCAGGGGCAGCACGGCTGTGGCCAGGGGCAGCACGGCTGTGGCCAGGGGCAGCCACGGCTGTGGCCAGGGGCAGCCACGGCTGTGGCCAGGGGCAGCCACGGCTGTGGCCAGGGGCAGCACGGCTGTGGCCAGGGGCAGCCATGGCTGTGGCCAGGGGCAGCCATGGTTGTGGCCAGGGGCAGCATGGTTATAACGCGCAGCAAAATCTCCTTTAAAAAATCAGTGTCGACCCAGACTGAGGTAGAACACAAGCAGGTAGCTGTCCAGGTATCTGGCTGTAGTGAGTGCTGGGGCCTGGCTCTTGAGATGCAGGGTAGTGGGGGCAACTCTTGCATTAGGTGTGAGCAGATTGGCTATCTGCTCGACCTTGTGGCCAGACTAAAGGATGAGGTTGCTAGTCTTAGAGATGTATGGGCTTGTAGAAAAGTGATGAGCCACAGGAGGAAAGAGATGAACCCGAGTAAGCAGGCTCCACAGGCTCCCCAGCAGAGACTGGTTGTTCGAAAAGCAGAGGGGAATGGATACAGGTTCCTCTCAAAGGACACAAATTAAAACCTCCTTGCCTCCCCCCACCTCCCTCCTGCCCTTGGAAAACAGGTATGGGACGCTGGAGATCGAGGGTGAGGTGATACTGATGCCGGAGGACACACCATCTGGGGTCTTCCCTGAGGCTAAACAGCCTAAGGTTAAACAGCCTAAGGTTAAACAGCCTAAGGTTAAACAGCCTAAGGTAAAGCAGCCTAAGGCAACGCAGCCTAAGGCAACGCAGCCTAAGGTTAAACAGCCTTCCCCTGGCATCAGGACTTGCTCCCTAAAAAAGAAAAGGAGGGTAATTGTTATTGGTGATTCCCTCCTGAGGGGAACAGAAGGTCCCATATGTAGGCCGGACCCATCTCATAGGGAAGTTATTAGCCTAGCAGGAGTCCAAGTTGGAGATGTTACCAGAAGGCTGCCCAGTCTGGTACAGCCCTCTGATTATTATCCCTTATTGGTCATGCAGTTAGGGAATGATGATGTTGGTACCAGGCCTCCCAGGGCTATCAAAAATGACCTCAGGGCCCTGGGAGATCTGGTTGAGGGGTCAGGTGCACAAATAATTTTTACATCGATACCGTTAGTTGCAGGAGGGAACACAATAAGGAACAGGTCAGCCGCTGTAGTCAACAAGTGGCTTAGGGGCTGGTGCAGACGAATGAATTTTGGGTTTTTCGATCTTGGGCAACTTTCTACTGCAGCAGGTCAGCTGGTAACAGATGGAGTACATCTGTCCCAGAGGAGGGGAAAGGTCATAATACATGAGAATGGCCTGTCCCCCAAAGGTAAAAAGATTCTGGGAAGGGAATTAGCAAGTCTCATTGACAGGGCTTTAAACTAGCTTCGAAGGGGGGAGGGTCGGAAACCAGTGCCCTCAGGCAGGAGTCTGGAGGTGATAAGCTAGACCTAGAGGGGAAATCAGCAGCCCAGCTGCAGTGCATGTACACTAATGCACGAAGCATGGGTAACAAACAAGAGGAGCTGGAAGCCTTGTTGCAGCAGGAAAGTTATGATGTAGTTGCCATCACAGAGACGTGGTGGGATGACTCGCATGACTGGAGCGCTGCAATTGACGGCTACAGGCTCTTCAGGAGAGACCGGCAGGGAAGAAGGGGTGGAGGGGTGGCCCTGTACGTCAGGGAGGCACTGGATGCTGTTGAGATGGAGATCAGGGATGATAGGGTTGAGTGCTTGTGGGTGAGAATTAGAGGGAAGACCAACAGGGCAGACATCCTGGTTGGCGTCTGTTATAGACCACCCAACCAGGAGGAGGATGTCGATGAGGCATTCTATAGGCAGCTTAAGGCTGTCTCAAGATCACCTGACCTCGTTCTCATGGGTGACTTCAACCTGCCTGATATCTGTTGGGATCTCAACACAGCAGAGAGGAGGCAGTCTAGGAGGTTCTTAGAGTGCATGGAGGACAGCTTCTTATCCCAGGTGCTGCGTGAGCCTACCAGGGGTAAGGCTATGCTTGACCTCCTCTTCACCAACAGGGAAGGGCTGGTGGGTGATGTGGTGGTCGGAGGGTGTTTAGGCACCAGTGACCACGACATAATAGAGTTTTCAGTATGCAGCCAAGCCAAGAAGGGGAGCAAGAAGACCTCCACTCTGGACTTCAGGAGGGCAGACTTCAGGCTACTCAAGGAACTAATTCAGAAGGTTCCTTGGGAATCAGCCCTCAAAAACAAAGGGGTCCAGGAGAGCTGGACCTACTTCAAGGAAGAACTATTGAAGGTGCAAGAACAGGCTGTGCCGGTGTGCCGGAAGATGAGCCGCCGGGGCAGACGGCCAGCCTGGATGGGCAATGAACTTTTAATAGAACTTAGGGAAAAAAGAGGGTGTATCATCTTTGGAAGAAAGGGGAGGCAACCTACAGAATGTTTAGGGATGTTGCTAGGTTGTGTAGGAAGAAAATTAGGGAGGCAAAAGCCCATTTAGAACTTAGACTGGCCTCTGCTGTGAAGGACAACAAAAAGTCCTTCTATAAATACATCAATAGCAAGAAGAAGGGCAAGGACAACCTCCACTCCTTGGTTGACACGGAGGGGAACGTTGTAACAAAGAATGAGGAAAAGGCAGAGGTACTTAACACCTTCTTTGCCTCAGTCTTCACTAGCAGGGCAGAACGTCTTCCAGACAGCTGGCCTGCAGAGCTGGCAGAAGGAGCCAGAGAGCTGCATAGTTTCCCACTGCTCCAAGAGGAAGTTAGAGATCTACTGAGCCGCTTGGACCCCCACAAGGCCATGGGACCGGATGGGATCCATCCTAGGGTGCTGAGATTGCTGACAGATGAGCTGTCCAAGCCACTTTCCATCATTTTTCAGCAGTCCTGGCTCACTGGAGAGGTCCCAGAAGACTGGAAGCTGGCCAACGTGGTGCCCATCCACAAGCAGGGCCGGTTGGATGAGCCG
Organism: Picus viridis; assembly: GCA_033816785.1. NCBI lineage: Eukaryota > Metazoa > Chordata > Aves > Piciformes > Picidae > Picus > Picus viridis. Next base: position 2,176,189 of record CM066580.1, read on the forward strand.
GGGAATTATAGGCCTGTCAGCCTGACCTCAGTGCCAGGCAAGATTATGGAACGGGTCATCTCGAGTGCGATCACACAGCACTTACAGGATGACCAGGGGCTCAGGCCTAGCCAGCATGGATTTAGGAGGGACAGGTCCTGCCTGACCAACCTGATCTCCTTCTATGATCAGGTGACCCGCCTGGTGGATGTGGGGCAGGCTGTGGATGTGGTCTACCTGGACCTCAGCAAGGCCTTTGACACCATCCCCCACAGCAAACTCCTGGCCAAGCTGGCAGCCCATGGCTTGGACAGGATCACACTGCATTGGGTTAGGAACTGGCTGGAGGGCCGAGCCCAGAGAGTAATGGTGAATGGCACCACATCCAGCTGGCGGCCTGTCACTAGTGGTGTGCCCCAGGGATCAGTACTGGGCCCCATGCTCTTCAACATCTTTATTGACGATCTGGATGAGGGCATTGAGTCCATCAGCAGTACATTTGCAGATGACACCAAGCTGGGGGCAGGAGTTGATCTGCTGGAGGGCAGAGAGGCTTTGCAGAGGGACCTCGACAGGCTGGACAGATGGGCAGAGTCCAATGGCATGAGATTGAACACATCCAAGTGCCGGATTCTGCACATTGGCCACAGCAACCCCAGGCAGTGCCACAGGCTGGGGGCAGAGTGGCTGGAGAGCGGCCAGGCAGAGAGGGACCTGGGGGTGCTGGTTGATTGTAGGCTGAACATGAGCCTGCAGTGTGCCCAGGCAGCCAAGAAGGCCAATGGCATCCTGGCCTGCATCAGGAAGAGTGTGGCCAGCAGGAGCAGGGAGGTCATTCTCCCCCTGCACACTGCACTGGTTAGGCCGCACCTTGAGTCCTGTGTCCAGCTCTGGGCCCCTCAGTTTAGGAAGGAGGTTGACTTGCTGGAAGGTGTCCAGAGAAGGGCAACAAAGCTGGGGAGGGGTTTGGAACACAAGCCCTATGAGGAAAGGCTGAGGGAGCTGGGGTTGCTTAGCCTGGAGAAGAGGAGACTGAGGGGTGACCTTATTGCTCTCTACAACTACCTGAAGGGAGGATGTAGCCAGGCAGAGGTTGGCCTCTTCTCCCAGGCAGCCAGCACCAGAACAAGAGGACACAGTCTCAGGCTGCGCCAGGGCAGGTTTAGGCTGGATGTTAGGAAGAAGTTCTACACGGAGAGAGTGATTGGCCATTGGAATGTGCTGCCCATGGAGGTGGCGGAGTCACCTTCACTGGAGGTGTTCAGGAGAAGACTTGATGGGGTGCTTGGCTGTATGGTCTAGTTGTTGGGTGGGTTGGATTGTTTGATGGGTTGGACGTGATGATCTTGAAGGTCTCTTCCAACCTGGTGTATTGTATTGTATTGTATTGTATTGTATTGTATTGTATTGTATTGTATTGTATTGTATTAATGACCTTGGTCCCAGAGCTGCCAAATCAGCTCCCCTGCCTGCCCCCTGGCCAGCTGGGTGGTTTTATCCCAGGAACCCAACTGCTGTTGTGAGCTCATACAATACAATACAATACAATACAATACAATACAATACAACACAACACAACACAATACAATACAATACAATACAATACAATACAACACAACACAACACAATACAATACAACACAACACAACACAATACAATACAATACAATACAACACATTACAATACAATACAATACAACACATTACAATACAATACAATACAATACAATACAATACAATACATTACAATACAACACAATACAATACATTACAAAACAATACAACACATCACAATACAATACAATACAATACATCACAATACAACACAACACAATACAATACAATACAATACAATACAACACAACACAACACAACACAATACAATACAATATAATACACCACAATACAATACATTACAATACAATACAATACAATACAATACAATACATCACAATACAATACAATACAATACAATACAATACAATACATTACAATACAATACAACACAATACAATACAATACAATACAATACATTACAATACAATACAATACATTACAATACAATACAGTATCACAGTATCACAGTATTACCAAGGTTGGAAGAGACCTCAAAGATCATTGAGTCCAACCTGGCACCACAGACCCCATGACTACACCATGGCACCAAGTGCCACATCCAGTCCCCTCTTGAACACCTCCAGGGACGGCGACTCCACCACCTCCCCGGGCAGCACATCCCAATGGCGAATCACTCTCTCGGTGAAGAACTTTTCCTCACCTCGAGCCTGAACTTCCCCTGGCACAGCTTGAGACTGTGTCCCTTTGTTCTGGTGCTGGCTGCCAAGGAGAAGAGACCAACCCCCACCTGGCTACAACCACCCTTCAGGTAGTTGTAGAGAACAATGAGGTCTCCCCTGAGCCTCCTCTTCTCCAGGCTAAGCAACCCCAGCTCCCTCAGCCTCTCCTCACAGGGCTGTGCTCGAGGCCTCTCCCCAGCCTTGTTGCCCTTCTCTGGACACATTCAAGTGTCTCCATGTCCTTCTTAAATTGAGGGGCCCAGAACTGGACACAGGACTCAAGGTGTGGCCTAACCAAAGCAGAGTACAGGGGCACAATGACCTCCCTGCTCCTGCTGGCCACACTCTTCCTAATGCAGGCCAGGATGCCATTGGCCTTCTTGGCCACCTGGGCACACTGCAGGCTCATGTTCAGCCTCCTATCAACCAGCACCCCCAGGTCCCTCTCTGCCTGGCTGCTCTCAGCCACTCTGACCCCAGCCTGTAGCACTGCCTGGGGTTGCTGTGGCCAATGTGCAGCACCTGGCACTTGGATGTGTTCAGTCTCCTGCCCTTGGCCTCTGCCCATCTGTCCAGCCTGTCGAGGTCCCTCTGCAAAGCCTCTCTGCCCTCCAGCAGATCAACTCCTGCCCCCAGCTTGGTGTCATCTGCAAATGTACTGCTGATGGACTCAATGCCCTCATCCAGATCGTCAATAAAGATGTTGAACCTGATGTATGCACCTGATGGCAGCATAATGAGGCAAGGCTTAAGGCAGCTGCCTGACAAGGAAGGATGAAGATGACTTCACAGGACCTGGTCCTTTTTGCAGTGAAGTCTCCTCCCTGTCTGCAGGCCAGAGCTGAAGCTGGGGTTTTCTCTGATGTGGAATTGGACTTTCTGATCAAAACAGGGAGGGGAAAAAAGGAGTGCAAAAAAGCCTTCATCTGACATGAGCAACTGCAGCCAATTTGACTTGCACTGATAAGCTGCAGCTTCAAGAAGGTGACCATGTGGAGCAGGTGTTGGAAGCATCAGGAAATCCTGTGATGGGCTAAAGCAGATAAAAGCCTCTCTGCCTGGGCTGTGATTGCAGGTGAAGTGTGCTGCAGAGAGGCAATGTCCCTGCAGTCCACTCTCTTGGCATCTTCAAAGCTGGGATCAATCCTTCCCACACTGTGCTTGTGCAGAGAGACTCTACAGCAGTCCCCTAATTACAGCAGTCCCCTAAATTCTTTCTCTCTTTGCCTCTGTAGGCTTTGGGTGCTTCCTGAGCTCTCACATCTACCCCCCAAGGCCTTCTACATTTCCTTCATCCTCCATGAGTGGCCCAAAAAGAAGGGTGGGCTGTGCTGTCTTTGATTCTTCAGTGGCCCAGTGGCCCACTGGAGATATGCCAAGGGGTGTGGGAAGCAGCCAGAAAGGTCCTGGGCTATTGGAATATTGATCAGAGGGCTGGAGCACCTCTCCTGTGAGGACAGACTGAAGGAGTTGGGGCTGTTCAGGCTGGAGAAGGGAAGGCTCCCAGGTGACCTCATTGTGGCCTTCCAGGATCTGA
>CM066580.1:2185000-2345000 GCA_033816785.1 Picus viridis
AAGGGCAGGAGATTGAACAAGTCCCAGTGCCAGGTGCTGCACATTGGCCACAGCAACCCCAGGCAGTGCTACAGGCTGGGGGCAGAGTGGCTGAGAGCAGCCAGGCAGAGAGGGACCTGGGGGTAGTGGTGGACAGCAGCTGAACAGGAGCCAGCAGTGTGCCCAGGGGGCCAAGAAGGCCAAGGGCATCCTGGCCTGCATCAGGAAGACTGTGGCCAGCAGGAGCAGGGAGGTCATTGTGCCCTGTGCTCAGCACTGCTGAGGCCACACCTTGAGTCCTGTGTCCAGTTCTGGGCTCCTCAGCTTAGGAAAGATGTTGAGCTGCTGGAAGGTGTCCAGAGAAGGGCAAGAAAGCTGGGGAGGGGTCTGGGGCACAGCCCTGTGAGGAGAGGCTGAGGGAGCTGGGGTTGCTTAGCCTGGAGAAGAGGAGGCTCAGGGGAGACCTTCTTGCTCTCTCTAACTCCCTGCAGGGAGGTTGTAGCCAGGTGGGGGTTGGTCTCTTCTCCCAGGCAGCCAGCAGCAGAACAAGAGGACACAGTCTCAAGCTGTGCCAGGGGAGGTTCAGGCTGGAGGTGAGGAGAAAGTTCTTCCCAGAGAGAGTAACTGGCTATTGGGATGTGCTGCCCAGGGAGGTGGTGGAGTCCCCATCCCTGGAGGTGTTTATGAAGAGCCTGGATGAGGCACTTGGTGCCATGGTTTAGCTGATCAGATGGTGCTGGGGGATAGGTTGGACTGGATGATCTCAAAGGTCTTTTCCAACCTGGTTAATTCTGTATTCTATTCTGTATTCTATTCTGCCCAGAGCCCTGTCCAGCCTCACCTTGAATATCTCCGGGGATGGAGTCTCAACCACCTCCCTGGGCAACCTCTTCCAGTGTTGCAGCACCCTCATGGTGCAGAACTTGTTCCTCACATCCAATCTTAATCTCCTCTCATTTCAAACCATTGCTCCTGGTCCTGTCCCTGCAGGCCTTTGAAAACAGTCTCTCTGCAGCCTTCTTACAGCCCCTTCAGGTACTGGCAGGCTGCTACTAGGTCTCCCTGGAGCCTTCTGTTCTCCAGGATGAAGAACTCCAGCACCCTCAGCCTGTCCTCATGGCAGAACTGCTCCAATCCCCTGAGCATTCTAATGGCCTCCTCTGGACCCTCTCCATCAGCTCCAGACTAAACAGCCCCAGGGCTCTCAACCTTTCACCCGCATCAGGGATTTGGGGCTGCATGATCTTCAAGGTCCCTTCCGACACAAACCATTCTGTGCATCTGTGAACTCCCCTGAGGTGCTCCAGAGGAGGGTCTGCTCATGGCAACGAAGCCACTGTGAGCCCCACCCCCTGCAGGCTCTAAGCATGGTGCACTGTTCCTGCACTGTGTTGTGGAAAGGCACATCAGAGCCAGGGAGGTTCTCCTCCCCCTCTGCTCTGCCCTGCTGAGACCTCCCCTGGAATATTGCATCCAGGTCTGGGCTCCCCAGGTCAGGAGGGACAGGGATCTGCTGGAGAGAGTCCAAGGGAGGGCTCCAAGGATGCTGAAGGGACTGCAGCACTGCCTGGGGAGGAGAGGCTGAGAGCCCTGGGGCTGTTTAGTCTGGAGAGCAGAAGGCTGAGAGGGATCTGATCAATGTGTATCAATAGCTGAGGGCTGGGGGTCAGGAGGGAGGGGACAGGGACAGCCTCTGCTTACTTGTGCCCTGGGATAGGACAAGGGGCAATGGATGGAAACTGCAGCACAGGAGGTTCCACCTTAACATGAGGAGGAATTTCTTCCCTGTGAGGGTCCCAGAGCCCTGGAGCAGGCTGCCCAGAGAGGTTGTGGAGTCTCCTTCTCTGGAGCCTTTCCAGCCCCATCTGGCTGTGTTCCTGTGAGACCTGTGCTGGATTCTCTGCTCCTGCTCTGGCAAAGGGGTTGGTCTTGAAGATCTCCAGGGGTCCCTTCCAGTCCCTAACATCTGTGATCCTGTGACATGAAGATCCAACCTGCTGCTGCCTTCCAGCCAAGTTCCTGGACCACCACCCAGCTGGCCTGGCAGAAGGCTAAGCAGCAGCAGAGAATGCTGCATTTACCTGAGGGGATATCTCAGAGCTTTTGGTGACCTCCTTGCAGTGTTTTCCATCTCCATGATCAGCCTAAGTGGTTTGTAAATAGCTCTGTTATCAATGGCCTGGGTGGAGGCTCTGCTCTGTAGACACAGGAGGATCAGGGTTAGTACCTGTGGCACCTTTGTGACCCAAGAGCATGTGAGCTGGCATGCACAGACCTTGCCACATCCACGTTTGCTTTCGGTGTGCTCAAGTCATACCCAGCCACACAGATCCTGGGGTTGCCATCTGCTGGGAAGCACAGCTCAGGGGCTTGCTCCAGCACACAGATCCTGGGGTTCCCATCTGCTGGGACCCTGGGCAGCCTGCTTTGGTTGGAAGTGCCCCTGCTGCCACCCTCCCTGGGCAGAACCCCCTGCAGCCAGCAGGACACCTCCAGCTAGAGCAGGCTGCCCAGGGACACAGCCAGGCTGAGCTTGGATGGCTCCAGGGACAGGGCCTCAACCATGTCCTTGGGCAGCCTGTGCCAGTGTCTCACCACCCTGCCTGTGCAGAGCTTCCTCCTGATGTCCAACCTAACTCTGCTCTGCTCTGCTCCAGCTTCAAACCATTGTCCCTCATCCTGTCACTCCCAGCCCTTGTAAGAAGTCCCTCCCCAGATCTCCTGTAGCTCCCTTCAGGTCCTGGAGGGCTGCTCTAAGGTGTCCCCAAAACCTTCTCTTCTCCAGGCTGAACAGCATCAACTCTCTCAGCCTGTGCCCACAAGGGAGGTTCTGCAGCCCTCTGTTCATCTTCATGGCCTCCTCTGGACCCTCTCCATCAGGTCCAGGTCCTTCCTGTGTTGAGGGCTCCATATCTGGACCCAGCCCTGCAGGTGAGGTCTCCCCAGAGCAGAGCAGAGGGGCAGGATCCCTCTCTCCATCTCTGGCCACACTGCTTTGGATGCTGCCTGGACACCCTGCACTGGGACTCCATTACTCTCAAAGTGAAAAAGTTTCTCTTTAAGTTCAAGGGAAAACCTCCTGAGTTCCACTTTGTGTTCACTGCCCCTTGTCCTGGCCCTGGGCACCACTGGGAAGAGCCCAGCCCCATCCTCTGATCTCACCCAACAGCACAGACTGCTCTGAGGCTGAAGGTGCTTGCAGGGCACAAAGCTGTGTCCTGCAGCAGCACAGAGGGTTTGTAATCAAGGGACTGTGCTTCCTGTGCTTGGGAAATGCTGAAAGAACCTCTGCCCTGAAGCCAATCTGCAGCTGTTATTGCAGGCAATGTCTCATCTTATGCACAGCAGAACAGGGGCATGGAGCTGCTGGAGAAGGTGCAGAGGAGGCCACCAAGGTGATCAGAGGGCTGCAGAACCTCCCCTGTGGGGACAGGCTGGGAGAGTTGGGGCTGTTCAGCCTGGAGAAGGCTCCTGGAAGACCTTAGAGCAGCCTTCCAGAACCTTCCTAGAGCTCTGGGAGAGCTGGGGAGGGACTTTGGACAAGGGCTGGCAGTGCCAGGACAAGGGACAATGGCTTTGAGCTGGGAGAGGGGAGACTGAGACTGGAGATGAGGAAGAAATTCTTGAGAGGGAGGGTGGGGAGACACTGGAAAAAGCTGGTCAGGGAGGCTGTGGCTGCCTCCTCCCTGGAGGTGTTGGAGGCCAGGCTGGATGGGAGCCTGAGCAAGCTGAGCTGGAGGGAGGTGTCCCTGCCCTTGTATCTTGATGAGCTCCGAGGTCCCTTCCAACCCCAACCGCTCCTGAATCTCCTTGGGGAGCGCTGTGGGGGTGAGGGGTTGTTCAAGGGGCAGGCTGCAAGCCAGGCCAGGGAGCCTCAGCTGTGCATCCAGTGAAGGCATTCCAGAGAGGCAACAATCAGCTGGTTTGCAACACTCAGCTTGAAACCCTCCTGAAGGAGCCCCTGGAGCTTTGCTTTAGCTTTTTGATGGTTGTCTGTTTGTTCTGTTTGGGTTTTAGGGTGATTTCCCCACACACACTTTTGGTGGAGTCCTCAGCTGAGTGGTTGGACTTGAGGGTCTCTGAGGCCTTTTCCAACCTTATTGATGCTATGAATTAAGGCCACAGCAGAGCTGCTCTGAAAGAAGGAAGAGGCCATCTAGTGCTGAAGTGCAGGCTGCTGCAGAAAACCATCTGCTTGGAAGGTGTGGAAGCAGCCACTCCCTGCAGCAATAATATGATCTGCCTTCAAAAGAAAAGGGAAAAGGGATGGGGAGGTGGGGAGATTCAGGCTGGAGGTGAGGAGGAAGTTCTTCCCCATGAGAGTGGTGAAGCCCTGGAATGGGTTGTGCAGGGAGGTGGTTGAGGCCCCGTCCCTGGAGGTGTTTAAGCCCAGGCTGGATGAGGCTGTGGCCAGGCTGCTCTAGTGTGGGGTGTCCCTGCCCATGGCAGGGGGTTGGAACTAGCTGACCCTTGTGGTCCCTTCCAACCCTGACTGATACTGTGATACTATGATAAGATCAGGCTGCAATTAGCCATGCTGCCAAAACGAAGATCAGATTGTGATTAGCTGCCAGAAGTTCAGCAGGGCTGTCCTGCTGCCTGTCCTAAACCAGGCTGAGGTTTGGCAGGTTGGAAGCTGCTGGTGGCTCCCTGCAGCCCTCAGAGGCAGCCCAGTGCCGCTCTGCTGGGTGACTCTGCTGAGTTCCTGGTGAAATTGTGACATTTGGGGGTGCTGGTGGGGAGAGGCTGGGCAGGAGCCAGCAATGGGCACTGGCAGCACAGAAGGCCAAGGGCAGCCTGGGCTGCATCCAGAGCAGTGTGGCCAGAGATGGAGAGAGGGATCCTGCCCCTCTGCTCTGCTCTGGGGAGACCTCACCTGCAGGACTGGGTCCAGCTGTGGAGCCCCCAGCAAAGAAAGGACAAGGAACTGCTGGAGCAGGTCCAGAGGAGGCCATGAAGATGAAGAGAGGGCTGGAGAACCTCCCCTGTGGGCACAGGCTGGGAGAGTTGGGGCTGTGCAGCCTGGAGAAGAGAAGGCTCCAGGGAGACCTCAGAGCTGCAGTTCAGTATCTGCAGGGGAGCTGCAGGCAGCTGGGGAGGGACTGCTCAGAAGGGGCTGTGGGGATAGGATGAGAGGCAATGGCTTGGAAGTGGAGCAGGGCAGAGTTAGGTTGGACATCAGGAGGAAGCTCTGCACAGGGAGGCTGGGAGACACTGGCACAGGCTGCCCAGGGAGGTGCTTGAGGCTCCATCCCTGGAGCCATCCAAGCTCAGCCTGGCTGTGTCCCTGTGCAGCCTGCTCCGGCTGGAGGTGTCCCTGCTGCCTGCAGGGGGTTGGACTGGATGCCCTTGGAGGCTCCCTTCCAACCTGCTGCATTCTGTGCTTCTATGATCAACCCTCCCCAGAATGCCATCAAAGCTGAATGAGATACGAAGGGCAATCCAGCCAGTGCCCATGGAAGGTAACTGCTGGTGGCAAAGCAGCTGCCAGGGGACTATGAAAACCCCTGTGGGCTGCTCCTGTCTGCTGGCACAAATACCATTCCTTTATGACATTTTTTTACATTGCAGTTCATTGGGTTTTTTTACCCATGGGGTGCCTTAGAAAGGTCTTGCTTAACCCAGCTGCTGTTTTAGCAATCCATGACCACAGCATTTCCCACCCAGCTTGGGTCTGGACAAAATCTGCCCCTGCTTTCACCTTGCAGGATTGCTCTGGCTACTCTTGCAGCTGGATTAGCTGCAGGTTAGTCCAATGGGAAGGACTTTCCTGTCTCTCTGTTTGCATGGCCTGCTTCCTGGTCATCCTAGAGAGCCTGGCCTCCAAAGCATCACACCTCAGCAGAAAAGCAGCTAGAAGCTAGGAAGGAGCTGCCAGCCCAGATGCTCTGAATTAAGGACACAGCAGACTTGCTCTGAAAGAAGGAGAGGCCAGTGTGCCAATCTGAACTGCCAGCCCAGTTCAGATCCATGCTGGATTGAAGGAGGAACCTGTGCTGGTGGGAGGTGTCCCTGCCTGTGGCAGGGGGTGGGAACTGGGTGATCTGTAAGGTCCCTTCCAACCCAAACCATTCTATGGATCTGTGAATAAACCTTCCTGACTCTTCTGGGTAATTTCTTCACTGGAAGGAAGATCTCTTTGTGCCTCTCCGGGGAATGAATCACAGAATCATAGAGAGGGTTGGGGCTGTTCAGCCTGGAGAAGAGAAGGCTCCAGGGAGACCTTAGAGCAGCCTTCCAGGACCTGAAGGGGCTCCAGGAGAGCTGGGGAGGGACTTTGTAGAAAGTGATAGGACGAGGGGCAATGGCATTGAGGTAGAACAGGGGTCACTGAGACTGGCTCACTGCCTTCTCCTGGCCAGCCTTTAGGCTGTCTGTGTTCACCCTGGGTGCAGCTTTCACCTGCATTTTTTCTTCATAACTGGACAGCTAAGACCAGGGAACTTTGAAGCTTACCAGAGAAGCTCTGGAGCAGTTCCTGGATCTGAAGGCCTTAAAGAACTTTCCCTTTCAAGAGTAGTTCTGGGGCAAGTCCTTTTCCTGCAAAGAAGGGGCTTTGGCAGTGCTGGGTTAATGGTTATGCTTGGTGATCTTAAAGGTCTCTTCCAACCAAAATGATTAGGAAGAAGGCCAGGTAGAGCCTTCAGGGAGAGGAGATTTAGAGTGGAGATGAGGAAGAAATTCTTGAGAGTGAGGGTGGGGAGACACTGGAACAGGTTGCCCAGGAGGCTGTGGCTGCCTCCTCCCTGGTGGTGTTCAAGAGCAGATTGCCTGCAGTGGAATGTGTCCCTGGGGGGTTGGGACTGGGTAATCTCTAAGGTCCCTTCCAACCCAAAGCACTCTGTGAGCCTGTGAGAGCTGTGGTTTTCTCGGGGCAGCAGGGGCAGGCTGCTTGCTGCGTGGCACCTCCCTGCCCTTCAGGGGATAAGCTGTGAAGGGCAGGCAGGTTGTGAGAGCTGCCTGCAGGGTGGCAGGATGACATTCCAGCCCAAAATCTGGCCTGAGGAACGAAGACAAGCAGGAGTGCCAGCACAGGCCCAGGCTGCGTGGCTCCTGCAGCAGAACAGCCTGTACCAAACAGCTCTCATTGTAGGTCTTGCACAAACAAAGGCTCCAGCTCGCTGCCCAGCTCCAGCTCCTGCTTCACAAACATTCTCTGCCTCACAGATGGAGGTTGGGACACACACAGAGGAGGCTCAGTTTGGAGTGGGACTCTCTCTGCAGCTCGTTTCACCTGGGAGAGCTAAGAAAGGAAGCTGCAAACAGGATTTGCTCTGCAAGTACAACAGAGACTCAGCAACCCTCGGGGGAAAGCCTCCCTCCCACCCTCTGCTGGGGAAAGGCCCATGGACAGGAGCAGAAGTGCTCCAGGACATTCTCCTCCCCAAAGAAACTCTGCTACCATCCTCAGCCTTGACTCCAAACCCATCAGCATTTCACACAACCACAGAACCTTCTCAGTCGGAGAAGCCTTTTCAGCTCATCCAGTCCAACCATTCCCCAGCCTGGGGCTGAGCCACGGCCCTCAGCACCACAGCTCTGCCTCTCTGAAACACCTCCAGGGGTGGGCATTCAACCACCTCCCTGGGCCAGGTTTTGAGACCCCTTTCAGTCAAGAAACTTCTTCTAATGTCCAATCCAAACCACCCCTGGTGCAACCTCAGGCCATTTCCTCTCCTGTGACCTGAGACTAGGGAGCACAGCCCAGCCCCCACCTCACTGCAGCCTCCTCTCAGGGAGCTGTAGAGAGCAATGAGGTCTCCCCTCAGCCTCCTCCACACTCAACACCCCCAGCTCCCTCAGCTGCTCCTCCCCAGCCCTGTTCTCCAGACCCTTCCCCAGCTTGGTTGCCCTTCTCTGGACCTGCTCCAGCACCTCAATGTCCTTCTTGGAGTAAGGGCCCCAAAACTCAACCCAGGACTCAGGATGTGGCCTCACTAATAGAGGAGGACAATCCCTGCCCTGCCCCTGCTGGCCACACCACTGCTGATCCAGGCCAGGCTGCTGGTGGCCTTCTTGCCCACCTGGGCACCCCCTGGCTCACTCAGTACCCCCAGGTCATTCTCTGCTGGGGCAGTTTCCAGGCACTCTGCCCCCAGCCTGGAGCCTTCATGGGGTCCTTTCTCCAACCTGCTTGATCACAGCTCACCCTTTCCACAGCAGCCTTTCCCCTCCACTGACCTTGACTGCACCATGGCAGCCCCAGCCAAAACCCAGCCCGAGCACATCTCACTGTGCTGGGGGAGTGAGCAAGACACTGAGCAGCCACAGGGGCCCTGCCAAAGAGCTGCAGGGTCAGGCTGGCTGCGTTCTCCAGGAGTGCCTGAGGGAGCACAGGGCTTGGAAAGGACCAGGGTGGGAGGGAGAATTGGGGTCAGAGCAGGGTGGGAGGGAGAATTGGGGTCAGAGCAGGGTGGGAGGGAGAACTGGGGTCTGACAGAGAGAAGCTGCAGCACTGCACAACTGTTAGAGCTGTTTGGAGCTAGCAGCAAAATATTCTCTTTAAAGATGATTTAAAAACTAAAGCAGCTTCTAAATCAGCAAGAGGGGGGGGGGGGGTGGGGAGGGAAGAACAAACCCAAACAAGAGAAACCTCCTTAAAGCTGTGCCCAAAAACAAGCCTGACAAAACAAACAGAACATGCTGAAACTGTGAACCCCACCCACACATTCCCACCAACAAGTCCTGAGAACTCCCATGAGAAGCTTGATGCATGGGGCAATAAATCCAGAGAGCTCAACCTCATTCAATTGCAGCTAAAAATAAAGGGAACCTCTTGACACAGACCTCTCCCCCCACACACTTCCACCTCAGCTTCCTCTCCAGACAGAGCCTTTTTGCATGCTGGTTTCACCAGGCTGCTCCAACCCAGCACCCTTTAGAGGCCCAAGGCAGAGCTGGCAAGCAGAAATCTCTCTCCGGCTCTTGGTTTGTTGCTGGTGCACAATATGGGCCCCAGGGGAGACTTTGCTGGGTGCAAACTGGCTGCTGGCTGGGCCCAAAGAGAGGTGGAGAACGGAGTTACACCCAGCTGGTGGGCAGGCAGTCACCAGTGGTGCTCCCCAGGGCTCAGTGCTAAGGCCACTTCTCTTCCATGTCTGCATCAGTGATCTGGGAGAGGAGAGTGAGCACCCTCAGGGACTTTGCAGATGGCACTAAAGCTGGCAGGGCAGAGGAGCCTGCACAGGCTGGATCCACGGGCTGAGGTCAATAGGATGAAATTCAACAAGGCCAAGGGCTGCCCTTGGGTCACAACAACCCCATGAAGCTCCAGGCTTGGGACAGGGTGTCTGGAAACTGCCCGGCAGAGAAGGACCTGGAGGTGCTGGGTGCCAGCAGCTGAACATGAGCCAGGGGGTGCCCTGGTGGGCAAGAAGGCTACCAGCAGCCTGGCCTGGAGCAGCAATGGTGTGGGCAGCAGGAGCAGGGCAGGGATTGTCCCCCTGGACTCAGCACTGATAAGGCCACACCTTGAGTCCTGGCTTCAGTTTTGGGTCCCTCACTCCAAGAAGGACATTGAGCTGCTGCAGTGTGTTGCAGCAGGGGAGATTCAGGCTGGAGATGAGGAAAAAATGTCTCTGCTGCAAGAGTGGTCAGGGATTGGCACAGGCTGCCCAGGGAGGTGGTGGAGGCCCCATCCCTGGAGGGGTTCAAGGAACCTGTGGCCAGGGCAGGTGGGGCCATGGTTTGGTGGCCCTGGTGGGGTTGGGTTGCTGGTTGGACTGGGTGATCTTGGAGGTCTTTTCCAACTGAAACGATTCCATGAGCTGTGCTGCATCAAAGTAGGAAGCCTCCACCCCCAAAGCACCCCCACCCAATCCCACCCACCCCAAAGCACCCACACACCCAGTCCCACCCACCCCAAAGCATCCCCACACCAATCCCACCCACCCCAAAGCACCCACACACCCAGTCCCACCCAGCCAAAGCACCCACACACCAGTCCCACCCACCCCAAAGCACCCACACACCAGTCCCACCCACCCAATCCCACTGCTGCACTGCAGGCTTTGCCTGGGGCTGCTGCTGTCAGGGCTGGAGTGTCCCAAGCAGGCTGCCAGAGGCAGCTCTTGAGCTTCGACCTGGCCAGCCTGAGAGGGAGCTGTTATCTCCTCTCAGGGAGCTGCAGAGAGCAATGAGCTCTCCCTCAGCCTCCTCTGCTCCACACTGACCCCCCCCCCCCCCCAGCTCCCTCAGCTGCCTCTCCCCAGCCCTCTTCTCCAGACCCTTCCCCAGCTTGGTTGCCCTTCTCTGCACCTGCTCCAGCTCCTCAATGTCCTTCTTGGAGTGAGGGTCCCAAAACTCAACCCAGGACTCGAGGTGTGGCCTCACTAATGGAGGAGGACAATCCCTGCCCTGCCCCTGCTGCCCACACCACTGCTGCTCCAGGCCAGGCTGCTGGTGGCCTTCTTGCCCTCCTGGGCACACAGTGGCTCATACTCAGCTGGCTGTCAACCAGCACCTCCAGGTCTTGTTCTGCTGGACAGATCCCAGGCAGCCTGCCCCAAGCCTGGAGCCTTCCCGGGGCTGTTTCTCCAGCTGGCTGATCGCAGCACACCCTCAGCACACCCTCGCCACCGCAGCCCTTCCTCTCCGCTGACCTTGGCTGCACAGCCTCACCTGCCTCTGCAGCGTGCTGAGCCCCGACAGCCAGAGCCTGCACCCGGGGCCAGCAGGGACAGCCATGAGCCTTTCTGCAGGGAAGAGCCTGGGCAGTGTTCCAGTTTCCTTCCTGGAGGCAAGATTTCCCTTGGAAGCAGTGAGGAGGGCTGGGGGAAGCTCTGCTCCCCCACCGCTCAGCAGCGCAGTGGTGAACCCAAGGGCCGCCCAGGCAGGACCCAGCAGAGCACAGCATCAGAGAGCTCTGGCCCCCTCCAGTGGACCAGTCAAGCCTAGGCTAAGCCAGGGTTTGAAGCACTTCAAGGTCTGGAGCGGGAGAGGCAGTTTGGAGGGAAGAGGGACACCCTTTCCAGCCCCTGCATGCAGAAACCCTTTGAGAGCAGTTTCTTTGATGGGATCACAGGATGGGTTGGCTTGGAAGGGAACTCAGAGCTCATCCAGTTCCAAGCCCCTGCCATGGGCAGGGACCCCTCCCACCAGCACAGGCTGCTCAGGGCCTCATCCAGCCTGGCCTGGAACACCTCCATGCAGGAGGCAGCCACAGCCTCCCTGGGCAGCCTGGGACAGAGTCTCCCCACCCTCAATCTCAACAATTTCTTCCTCCTCTCCAGTCTCGGTCTCCCCTCTCCCAGCTCAAAGCCATTGTTCCTCCTCCTGGCACTCCCAGCCCTTGTCACAAGTCCCTCCCCAGCCCTCCTGGAGCCCCTTCAGGTACTGGCAGGCTGCTCTGAGGTCTTCCTGGAGCCTTCTCTTCTCCAGGCTGAACAGCCCCCACTCTCCCAACCTGGCCCCACAGGGGAGGTTCTCCATCCTCTGCTCGTCTCTGTGGCCTCCTCTGACCCTCTCCAGCAGCTCCAGGTCCTTCTTGTGCTGGGGGCCCCAGAGCTGGAGGCAGAGCTGCAGGTGGGGGCTGAGCAGAGCAGAGGGGCAGAATCCCCTCCCTGTGCTGCTGCTCTCCCTGCTCTGGCTGCAGCTCAGCACTCAGCTGCCTGCTGGGCTGCCAGGGACCAGTGCTGGCTCCTGGGGAGCTTTTCCTAGCTGAGTCCAGGCACGAGCCCTGCCAAGGCTGAGGCTACCCTGCATGACATCGTGTGCTCACTCCTCAGCTGGAGGCTACTGAAAGTAGCAAAGCAAGCAGCAGAGCAGCGACTGCAGCCGGCAGCACCCACGGCCGTCAGAGGGGGCGAGCAGCTCTGCTGCAGCCCTAGGGGCAGGCCCCCAGCACCCCCGGCTCTGCTGCACGCAGCAGGCCGTGGTCAGGGCTCCGGTCCCCAGTGCTGCACAGCTCTGAGTCGCGGCCCTGGAAGAAGCTTAACCGCCGAGCACCAGGCTCTGCCCACGGCAGGCGCAGAGCCCAAACCTCCCGGATGCTGCAGTGGCCAAAGCAGAGCTTTCATGGCAGCTCAGCTCTGCTCCCCCAGACCACAGGAGGATCCTGCATCCAGCTGGCAGAAGGAGCAGCTTTGCAGATCCCAGGGTCACGCAACAACACGATGGCAGGGGCTGAAGGGACCTCCAGAGGTCATCCAGGCCAACCCCCCTGCCAGAGCCAGATCACCCAGGGCAGGTCACCCAGGGACACAGCCAAGCCTGAAAGTCTCTGGAGAAGGAGGCTCCACAAGCTCTGAGGGCAGCTCCAGCATTCTGTGAGCCTGTTCATTTGTTGCATCACTCTGCTTTAGTCCAGCTGAGCAACATCTGGCAGTGCTGAGCTCCAAGAGCTGCAGGCTTTCAGTCTCTGAAAAGTCCCAACACCAGATGAAGGAGCAGCAGAGACTGGGCTGAAACAAAGGCCAGAACGTGACCAGGCTGCTGGAGGCACAGCCAGACCCCAAGCTCAGGTAGGATAAAAAGGACACCAGAGTAAGCAATCCACCTTCCTCCTGAGCCACAACAGCAGGAAGAAGTGAGCTCATCCCTGGCAGGCACAGAGCAACTCAGTCATCAATCATCAATCCCTGGCCTGCATCAGGAAGAGTGTGGCCAGCAGGAGCAGGGAGGTCATTGTGCCCTGTGCTCAGCACTGGATAGGCCACACCTGGAGTCCTGTGTCCAGTTCTGGGCCCCTCAGGTTAGGAAAGATGTTGAGCTGCTGGAAGGTGTCCAGAGAAGGGCAAGAAAGCTGGGGAGGGGTCTGGAGCACAGCCCTGTGAGGAGAGGCTGAGGGAGCTGGGGTTGCTTAGCCTGGAGAAGAGGAGGCTCAGGGGAGACCTCATTGCTCTCTGCAACTCCCTGCAGAGAGGTTGTAGCCAGGTGGGGGTTGGTCTCTTCTCCCAGGCAGCCAGCACCAGAACAAGAGGACACAGTCTCAAGCTGTGCCAGGGGAGGTTTAGGCTGGAGGTGAGGAAGAAATTCTTCCCAGAAAGAGTAACTGGCTATTGGGATGTGCTGCCCAGGGAGGTGGGGGAGTCACCATCCCTGGAGGTGTTCAAATAAGGCTTGGATGTGGCACTTGGAGCCATGGTTGAGTTGTCAGGAGGGGTTGGGTGACAGGTTGGACTTGATGAGCTCTGAGGTCTTTTCCAAGCTGGCTGATTCTGTGATTCTGTGGCCAGCACAAACCTGTCTCCTTGCCAGGGATGCACACAGTTATGCAAGGCAGGGCCTGAGCCCTCAGCTGCCAGGCTGTGTCTGAGCCCTCAGCTGCCAGGCTGGGTCTGAGCCCTCAGCTGCCAGGCTGGGTCTGAGCCCTCCGCTGCCAGGCTGGGTCAGAGCCCTCAGCTGCCAGGCTGAATCTGAGCCCTCAGCTGCCAGGCTGGGTCTGAGCCCTCAGCTGCCAGGCTGAATCTGAGCCCTCAGCTGCCAGGCTGAATCTGAGCCCTCAGCTGCCAGGCTGTGTCTGAGCCCTCCGCTGCCAGGCTGAATCTGAGCCCTCAGCTGCCAGGCTGAGTCTGAGCCCTCAGCTGCCAGGCTGAATCTGAGCCCTCAGCTGCCAGGCTGAATCTGAGCCCTCAGCTGCCAGGCTGGGTCTGAGCCCTCAGCTGCCAGGCTGGTTCTGTGCCCTCAGCTGCCAGGCTGAATCTGAGCCCTCAGCTGCCAGGCTGAATCTGAGCCCTCAGCTGCCAGGCTGGGTCTGAGCCCTCAGCTGCCAGGCTGGTTCTGTGCCCTCAGCTGCCAGGCTGAATCTGAGCCCTCAGCTGCCAGGCTGGGTCTGAGCCCTCAGCTGCCAGGCTGAATCTGAGCCCTCAGCTGCCAGGCTGGGTCTGAGCCCTCAGCTGCCAGGCTGAATCTGAGCCCTCAGCTGCCAGGCTGGGTCTGAGCCCTCAGCTGCCAGGCTGAATCTGAGCCCTCAGCTGCCAGGCTGGGTCTGAGCCCTCAGCTGCCAGGCTGGTTCTGTGCCCTCAGCTGCCAGGCTGGGTCTGAGCCCTCAGCTGCCAGGCTGAATCTGAGCCCTCAGCTGCCAGGCTGGGTCTGAGCCCTCAGCTGCCAGGCTGGTTCTGTGCCCTCAGCTGCCAGGCTGAATCTGAGCCCTCAGCTGCCAGGCTGGGTCTGAGCCCTCAGCTGCCAGGCTGAATCTGAGCCCTCAGCTGCCAGGCTGGGTCTGAGCCCTCAGCTGCCAGGCTGAATCTGAGCCCTCAGCTGCCAGGCTGGGTCTGAGCCCTCAGCTGCCAGGCTGGGTCTGAGCCCTCAGCTGCCAGGCTGGGTCTGAGCCCTCAGCTGCCAGGCTGGGTCTGAGCCCTCAGCTGCCAGGCTGAATCTGAGCCCTCAGCTGCCAGGCTGGGTCTGAGCCCTCAGCTGCCAGGCTGAATCTGAGCCCTCAGCTGCCAGGCTGGGTCTGAGCCCTCAGCTGCCAGGCTGGGTCTGAGCCCTCAGCTGCCAGGCTGGGTCTGAGCCCTCAGCTGCCAGGCTGAATCTGAGCCCTCAGCTGCCAGGCTGGGTCTGAGCCCTCAGCTGCCAGGCTGAATCTGAGCCCTCAGCTGCCAGGCTGGGTCTGAGCCCTCAGCTGCCAGGCTGGTTCTGTGCCCTCAGCTGCCAGGCTGGGTCTGAGCCCTCAGCTGCCAGGCTGGGTCTGAGCCCTCAGCTGCCAGGCTGGTTCTGTGCCCTCAGCTGCCAGGCTGAATCTGAGCCCTCAGCTGCCAGGCTGGGTCTGAGCCCTCAGCTGCCAGGCTGGTTCTGTGCCCTCAGCTGCCAGGCTGAATCTGAGCCCTCAGCTGCCAGGCTGGGTCTGAGCCCTCAGCTGCCAGGCTGGTTCTGTGCCCTCAGCTGCCAGGCTGAATCTGAGCCCTCAGCTGCCAGGCTGGGTCTGAGCCCTCAGCTGCCAGGCTGAATCTGAGCCCTCAGCTGCCAGGCTGGGTCTGAGCCCTCAGCTGCCAGGCTGAATCTGAGCCCTCAGCTGCCAGGCTGGGTCTGAGCCCTCAGCTGCCAGGCTGGTTCTGTGCCCTCAGCTGCCAGGCTGGGTCTGAGCCCTCAGCTGCCAGGCTGAATCTGAGCCCTCAGCTGCCAGGCTGGGTCTGAGCCCTCAGCTGCCAGGCTGGTTCTGTGCCCTCAGCTGCCAGGCTGAATCTGAGCCCTCAGCTGCCAGGCTGGGTCTGAGCCCTCAGCTGCCAGGCTGAATCTGAGCCCTCAGCTGCCAGGCTGGGTCTGAGCCCTCAGCTGCCAGGCTGAATCTGAGCCCTCAGCTGCCAGGCTGGGTCTGAGCCCTCAGCTGCCAGGCTGGGTCTGAGCCTTCAGCTGCCAGGCTGGTTCTGTGCCCTCAGCTGCCAGGCTGGGTCTGAGCCCTCAGCTGCCAGGCTGAATCTGAGCCCTCAGCTGCCAGGCTGGGTCTGAGCCCTCAGCTGCCAGGCTGAATCTGAGCCCTCAGCTGCCAGGCTGGGTCCCCTCAGCTGCCAGGCTGGGTCTGAGCCCTCAGCTGCCAGGCTGGGTCTGAGCCCTCAGCTGCCAGGCTGAATCTGAGCCCTCAGCTGCCAGGCTGGGTCAGCCCTCAGCTGCCAGGCTGAATCTGAGCCCTCAGCTGCCAGGCTGGGTCTGAGCCCTCAGCTGCCAGGCTGGTTCTGTGCCCTCAGCTGCCAGGCTGGGTCTGAGCCCTCAGCTGCCAGGCTGGGTCTGAGCCCTCAGCTGCCAGGCTGGTTCTGTGCCCTCAGCTGCCAGGCTGAATCTGAGCCCTCAGCTGCCAGGCTGGGTCTGAGCCCTCAGCTGCCAGGCTGGTTCTGTGCCCTCAGCTGCCAGGCTGAATCTGAGCCCTCAGCTGCCAGGCTGGGTCTGAGCCCTCAGCTGCCAGGCTGGTTCTGTGCCCTCAGCTGCCAGGCTGAATCTGAGCCCTCAGCTGCCAGGCTGGGTCTGAGCCCTCAGCTGCCAGGCTGAATCTGAGCCCTCAGCTGCCAGGCTGGGTCTGAGCCCTCAGCTGCCAGGCTGAATCTGAGCCCTCAGCTGCCAGGCTGGGTCTGAGCCCTCAGCTGCCAGGCTGGTTCTGTGCCCTCAGCTGCCAGGCTGAATCTGAGCCCTCAGCTGCCAGGCTGAATCTGAGCCCTCAGCTGCCAGGCTGGGTCTGAGCCCTCAGCTGCCAGGCTGGGTCTGAGCCCTCAGCTGCCAGGCTGGGTCTGAGCCCTCAGCTGCCAGGCTGAATCTGAGCCCTCAGCTGCCAGGCTGGGTCTGAGCCCTCAGCTGCCAGGCTGGGTCTGAGCCCTCAGCTGCCAGGCTGGGTCTGAGCCCTCAGCTGCCAGGCTGGTTCTGTGCCCCTCAGCTGCCAGGCTGGGTCTGAGCCCTCAGCTGCCAGGCTGAATCTGAGCCCTCAGCTGCCAGGCTGAATCTGAGCCCTCCGCTGCCAGGCTGAATCTGAGCCCTCAGCTGCCAGGCTGAATCTGAGCCCTCAGCTGCCAGGCTGAATCTGAGCCCTCAGCTGCCAGGCTGGGTCTGAGCCCTCCGCTGCCAGGCTGAATCTGAGCCCTCAGCTGCCAGGCTGGGTCTGAGCCCTCAGCTGCCAGGCTGAATCTGAGCCCTCAGCTGCCAGGCTGAATCTGAGCCCTCAGCTGCCAGGCTGTGTCTGAGCCCTCAGCTGCCAGGCTGGGTCTGAGCCCTCAGCTGCCAGGCTGGTTCTGTGCCCTCAGCTGCCAGGCTGGGTCTGAGCCCTCAGCTGCCAGGCTGAATCTGAGCCCTCAGCTGCCAGGCTGGGTCTGAGCCCTCAGCTGCCAGGCTGGGTCTGAGCCCTCAGCTGCCAGGCTGAATCTGAGCCCTCAGCTGCCAGGCTGGGTCTGAGCCCTCAGCTGCCAGGCTGGGTCTGAGCCCTCAGCTGCCAGGCTGAATCTGAGCCCTCAGCTGCCAGGCTGGGTCTGAGCCCTCAGCTGCCAGGCTGGTTCTGAGCCCTCAGCTGCCAGGCTGGGTCTGAGCCCTCAGCTGCCAGGCTGGTTCTGTGCCCTCAGCTGCCAGGCTGGGTCTGAGCCCTCAGCTGCCAGGCTGAATCTGAGCCCTCAGCTGCCAGGCTGGGTCTGAGCCCTCAGCTGCCAGGCTGGGTCTGAGCCCTCAGCTGCCAGGCTGAATCTGAGCCCTCAGCTGCCAGGCTGGGTCTGAGCCCTCAGCTGCCAGGCTGGGTCTGAGCCCTCAGCTGCCAGGCTGAATCTGAGCCCTCAGCTGCCAGGCTGGGTCTGAGCCCTCAGCTGCCAGGCTGGGTCTGAGCCCTCAGCTGCCAGGCTGAATCTGAGCCCTCAGCTGCAGTGTGCCCTTGGGGTGCTCTGCACTCCACGCCCAGGGGTCAGCTTTTGCCACTCCTAGTCAGCTTATCCTAGGAAAGGCTCCACCAGGACACAGCTCTCCCCCACACACTCTCAGGTGGCAGGGAGTGGAAGGCTTGCACAGCTCCTGGCACTCTCTCATTTAGCTGCAAAGCAGCCTGCAGTTGACAGGGCTGTGCTCAGGGCTCAGCCACCATCCTGCTTTGCTTGGCATCCGGCCCCCATCTCATCCCTGGGCACCTGCCCCAAGTGCAGCCACCCCAGGGTGCCAGCCAACATCCCACCCCTGGGCACCTGCCCCAAGTGCAGCCACCCCAGGGTGCCAGCCAACATCCCACCCCTGGGCACCTGCCCCAAGTGCAGCCACCCCAGGGTGCCAGCCCCCATCTCATCCCTGGGCACCTGCCTCAAGTGCAGCCCTGGTGCCAGCCCCCATCCCAGGTGGCACTGCCTCTTGCAGCTGCCTTTGCTGAAGCCCCAGCCAGTGGAAAGCACCAAAGGCCTCCCCCACAGCACATGTCCCCACATCTCTGCCTCTCTGAAACCCCTCCAGGGATGGGGATTCAACCACCTCCCTGGGCAGCCTGTGCCAGGCTTGGAGAACCCTTCCAGAGAATAGAATCACAGACCTGTCAGGGTTGGAAGGGACCTCAAGGCTCAGCCAGTCCCCAGCCCCCTGCCATGGCCAGGGACACCTCACACTACAGCAGGTTGCTCACAGCCACCTCCAACCTGGCTGCAAACACCTCCAGGCAGGAGGCTTCCACCACCTCCCTGGGCAGCCTGTGCCAGGCTCTCACCACCCTCCTGGGCAACAACTTCTTCCTCACAGCCAACCTCAATCTCCCCACTTCTACTTTTGCTCCATTCCTCCCAGTCCTATCCCTCCCTGACACCCTCCAAAGTCCCTCAACAGAATCATGGAATTGTTAGTGTTGGAAGGGACCTCAAGGACCATCTCCAACCTGAACCTCCCGTGGGACACCCTGAGGTCACCTCCCCTCACTCCATCACTTGTTGCTGAGTAGAAGAGCCTGACCCGCACCTGGCTGTGACCTGCTTTTGTTCAGGGAGCTGCGGAGCTGCCGCTCAGCCGGGAGCTGTCCCAAGCTCTCTGCAAATCCCTGCAGAGCCGGCGGCTCCTAATCGGCTTTCCCGGAGCCTGGGTGCCCCCGGGGCGTGCTGCGGGCAGGGCTGGCGGATCCCCTCTCGGCGTGCCCCCAGAGCCCTGCCATGCCGGCGGCTCGCCTCGCCACGAGGTACAGCCTCTCTTTCTCGCCCCCTTCTCTCCTCTCGGCCGCCCGCCGGTCATGTTCTTGCTCGTCACCTTTGCATTCACCTGCGCAGCAGAGGCCGGGCTGAGCCCCAGCCCGCCTGGCTCCTGCCCCAGCATGTGCAGCTGCGCTCCCCAGGAGGTCATCCGCTGCAGCAGGGCCGGGCTGAGAGCCCTGCCCGCAGAAATCGCAGCCTCCACCACCTCTCTCAACCTCTCCAACAACTACCTGCGGATCCTCAGCGCCAGCACCTTCCAGAACCTGACCTTCCTGCACAGCCTCTGGCTGGACGGCAACAACCTGACCTTCCTGTCCCCGGGCACCTTCCAGGCTCTGGGACGGCTGCGGGAGCTGCACCTCAGCCGGAACTCGCGCCTCACCTACCTGCACGCCAACACCTTCAGGGGCTCCCAAACCTCGTCAGCCTGGACCTCTCCCACTGCAACATCTTCGAAGTCCACCCTCTGCTCTTCTCCCACCTGCCCTCCCTGCAGAGGCTCGACCTGGCCTCCAACAACATGCGCTACGTGCCCCAGGCCTTCCGCAACCTCTCCAGCCTCACCAGGCTGTCCCTGGAGGGCAACCACATCGAAGCCATCGGCAGGGACTCCCTGAAGGACCTGGGGGCCCTCAGCGATCTGAATCTGCGGAGGAACCGGATCTGGATCATCCAGAGCGGCGCGTTCAGCCGGCTGCTCAGCCTGGGAGTGTTAAATTTAGGGCACAACTTCGTGGCCGATTTGCCTAATGAGCTTTTCGAGGGCTTGATCCGGCTCAGGACCATGCACCTGGAAGCCAACAGGATCAGCGCCGTGGGCTGCGCCTTCAGGCGCCTCCTGGGCTTGAGGAGCCTGTACCTGAACAACAACCAGATCTCCTCCGTCTCGGGCTCGGCTTTCCTGGACTTGCACCAGCTGCACTTCCTTCACCTGGGCAGGAACAACCTGAGCTCCCTCCCCGCGGGGCTGCTGGCGGAGCTGCCCAAGCTGAAGCGCGTCCTGCTGGCCCACAACCCCTGGCGATGCGACTGCGGGATGCTGTGGTTCTGGCGGCGGACGGCCAGGCGCCGGGGAGCTGTCCAAGGGCTGCCCTGCGCCTTCCCGAGCCCCAACCGCTCCCTGCCTCTGGATGCTCTCCGGCCAGGGGACCTGGCAGGCTGCGCAGTGCCACCGGAGCCGGCAAGCGAAGACAAGTGCCGGGTGGCTGGCACCAGCCTGGCTCCAGGGCCCCCTCCCCTCGCCAGCAAGGTGGTCCTGTGGGCGCTCCTCTGCCACGTGTGGTGGCTGCCCGGGGGCTGGAACACCTCCCTGGCCACGTTTTGGTGATGTTTAAATAGAGATTTACTGCTGATGGGTTCCCTCCCCCCCCCCCCGCCCTTGCTCTCTGTTTCTCACCACGGGTGGGGGTTGTATGGAAACAGGAGGAGTTTACCGTGCAGGAATAAAGGCTTCCTTCACACACACTGCTCAGGTCTGGAATGCTGATGTCACAACAGAGCATAAAAGAGTAGAATAGAATTAACCAGGTTGGAAAAGACCTTCAAGATCATCAGGTCCAACCTATCACCCAACACCATCCCTTCAACTAACCCATGGCACCAAGTGCCTCATCCAGGCTCTATTCAAACACCTCCAGGGATGGTGACTCCACCACCTCCCTGGGCAGCACAGTCCAGTGGCCAATCTCTTTTGCTGGGAAGAATTTCTTCCTAACATCCAGCCCAAACCTCCCTTGGTGCAGCTTGAGACTGTGTCCTCTTGTTCTGGTGCTGGGTGCCTGGGAGAAGAGACCAACCCCCACCTGGCTACAACCTCCCTTCAGGGAGTTGTAGACAGCAATGAGGTCTCCCCCGAGCCTCTTCTTCTCCAGGCTAAATGTTCACATCCAAAAGAGAAGCTCCCATGAGCAAGTTCAGGCCTGGGGGTGTGTGTGTGTGTGTGCTGGGGAATGTGGGGCTGGGAAGCATGGCCCCAGTACAGCCTCTGCCCCCTCACCCCCACCCATTCCCATGGAGTCTGTCCGGCTGAGGCTGCCTTCCTGTGCCCAGCTGTGGTGAGCACTGCTGAAGCAGGACTGAATTGCAGGTGTCCCAGCACAGCTGGAAGGCGCAGTAGTTCCCTCAGCTGCCACATCCTCACACTTTGCTCTCAGAGTGCAAAGCAGTGTTGGAGGGCTGAGGAAAAAATGTCACGGAGTCACAGAAGCATTGTGGTTGGAAAAGCCTTTTCAGCTCATCCAGTCCAAACGCTCTCTAACTCTAACCAAGGCTGCTGCTAAACCCTGGCCCTCAGCACCACCTCTCTGCCTCTTCCAAACACCTCCAGGTCTGGGGCATTCAGCCACCTCCCTGGGCAGCCTGTGCCAGGCTTTGAGAGCCCTTCCAGTGAAGAAGTTTCTCCTCATGTCCAACCTAAACTCCCCTTGGTGCACCTCGAGGCCATTTCCTCTCACCCTCTCGCTTGTTACTAGGGAGAGGAGGCTGACAGCAGGTGAAACATGCTGGCTCCCAGAACACTGAGCCTCAGCAGACTGCCTGTACCCCTGCAAAGGCTTCTAAGGGATGGGCTGCATGAGTTGTGTCCCCCTGCATTCTGTCAGTGAGCTCCATTGTGGCATTACACCAGTGCCATTCCCCCCCCAGGCCACCCACCTCCAGCTGCTGGGAGACCCTGCTGGGTCATCAGGATGCTTCCATCACAGAAGCAGTCATAGAATCACCCAGGTTGGAAGGGGAGATGGAAGGTGTTTTGTGCAGGCTTTGGTTGTGAATTAGGAATATGGAATGGGTTACACCACCCTCACTCCAAAGAATTCCTTCCTCATCTCCAGTCTCAGTCTCCCCTCTCCCAGCTCAAAGCCATTGTTCCTCCTCCTGGCACTCCCAGCCCTTGTCCAAAGTCCCTCCCCACCTCTCCTGGAGCCCCTTCAGGTATTGGTAGGCTGCTCTGAGGTCTCCCTGGAGCCTTCTCTTCTCCAGGCTGAACAGCCCCAACTCTCCCAGCCTGTCCCCACAGGGGAGGTTCTCCATCCTCTGATCATCTCTGTGGCCTCCTCTGGACCTGCTCCAGCAGCTCCAGGTCCTTCTTGTATCCTCCAGAGCTGGAGGCAGTGCTGCAGGTGGGGTCTGAGCAGAGCAGATCAGAGGGGCAGAATCCCCTCCCCGTGCTGCTGCTCTCCCTGCTCTGGCTGCAGCTCAGCACATGTGTGGTGGTTTGGGCTGGGTGCCCTATGCTGCATGGCACACTTCCTGTGTCCAGCAGTCCTGCCCAGTGGGTGGACACAGGAAAACCCTGTGTCTCCTACCACCCCCCCTGCACCGCTGTAAGCTCTTGCGTGGGGTCCGCCTCTTGCTCTTTCTTCCCTCGCCGGCGCCCGGGAACTGGGGGAGACGTCTCCCGGCCCTGGGCCTGGCTAGGCCCAAGGCCAGGGGGATGGGCGGTCTCAGGCCTGGCCAGCTGAGACTAGCCTAGCAGTGGGGGCGGAAGAACGAGCCCTGGGGGTCTTGGGCCCACCCTCAGGTGGGGATGGGATGTATCCGGGTCTGTTTTGGGGTTTCTTCTGTCACTGTTTCTGGTTCCTTTGTGCACCTTCACCCTTCCTATTTAAACTTTTCCATCACTTCTGCAATCCGTTTGCCAGAGTCATCATTTTGCCTGTGGTGGGGAGGGGGCTGCCTCAACCCACTACAGTTGGAAGAAGATGGAAGGTGTTTTGTTCAGGCTTTGGTGATGAATTAGGAATATGGAATGGGTTACACCACCCTCACTCCAAAGAATTTCTTCCTCCTCTCCAGTCTCAGACTCCCCTCTCCCAGCTCAAAGCCATTGTTCCTCATCCTGGCACTCCCAGCCTTTGTCCAAAGTCCCTCCCCAGCTCTCCTGGAGTCCCTTCAGGTACTGGAAGGTTGCTCTGAGGTCTCCCTGGAGCCTTCTCTTCTCCAGGCTGAACAGCCCCAACTCTCCCAGCCTGTCCCCTCAGAGGAGGTTCTTCATCCTCTGATCATCTCAGTGGCCTCCTCTGGATCCTCTCCAGCAGCTCCAGGTCCTTCTTGTGCTGGGAGCCCCAGAGCTGGAGGCAGTGCTGCAGGTG
This sequence comes from Picus viridis, assembly GCA_033816785.1. NCBI lineage: Eukaryota > Metazoa > Chordata > Aves > Piciformes > Picidae > Picus > Picus viridis. The sequence goes on from CM066580.1 coordinate 2,207,628, forward strand.
GGGGCTGAGCAGAGCAGAGCAGAGGGGCAGAATCCCCTCCCTGTGCTGCTGCTCTCCCTGCTCTGGCTGCAGCTCAGCACGTGGCTGGAAGCACACAGAAGGGTGACCACTGCTGCTCTTTGCAGCTCTTTGGGTTTTGCCCTCCGAGATGTACTCAGTGATGATTTCTCGGCTGCTTTGCCACAGTAAGGCCACCTAGACAGCACTGCAGGGAAATGAACAGGTTTCCAGCAGTTGCCTCTGTACAAACACTTGCCACAAGACAGGTCCCCTGTTCACTGAGCACTCACAGAAGGCAGCAAGAGGGCAGACCATGTGGCACACATCACCTTTGTCCCTGTCCTTAGGGGAGCTATCCCAAGCCAATAAGGGATAAGAGAGAAATAAGCCTTTGCTTAGTGCTGAAAACAAAGAGAGCAGCACATGGGCAGAGCAGGACCTGGGGACAGCAGGATGCCCACGAGGCAGCGATGTGCCCTCATGGCCAAGAAGGCCAAGGGCATCCTGGGGTGCATCAAGAAGTGTGGCCAGCAGGTGGAGGGAGGTTCTCCTCCTGCTTTTGTCTGCCCTGGGGAGGCCACATCTGGAGTATTGTGTCCAGGTTTGGGCTCCCCAGTTCAAGAGGGACAGGGACTTGCTGGAGAGGGTACAGCAAAGGGCTACAAAGGTGCTGAGGGGACTGGAACAGCTCTGATGGGGAAAGGCTGAGAGAATTGGGGCTGTTTAGTTTGGAAAGGATGAGTGCCCAGAGGCTGGAGCCAGGCTCTGCTGGGGGCTGCCCAATGCCAGCACAAGGGGCAGTGGTGGAAGCTGAGGCAGAGGAAGTGGCAGAGGATCTCAGGGAGTGATAGGACTAGGGGGAATGGAATGAAGCTGGAGGTGGGGAGATTCAGGCTGGAGGGGAGGAGGAAGTTCTTCCCCATGAGAGTGGTGAAGCCCTGGAATGGGTTGTGCAGGGAGGTGGTTGAGGCCCCGTCCCTGGAGGCGTTTAAGCCCAGGCTGGATGAGGCTCTGGCCAGGCTGCTCTAGTGTGGGGTGTCCCTGCCCATGGCAGGGGCGGTTGGAACTGGAGGATCCTTGTGGTCCCTTCCAACCCTGACTGATTCTATGGTGAAGTGCCACGGAAACAGGAGGAAACATTTTGTCCCTGTGAGGGTGGCAGAGCCCTGGAGCAGGCTGCCCAGGGGGGCTGTGGAGTCTCCCTCTCTGGAGATCTTCCAACCCCAGCTGGATGTGTTCCTGTGTGAGCTGCTCTGGGTGCTCCTGCTCTGGCAGGGGGTTGGACTGGATGAGCTCTGCAGGTCCCTTCCAGCCCCTGACATTCTGTGACTCTGTGCCTCTGTGATTGTGGTCAGGCCAGGCCATAGCAAGGGCAGGAAGAGAAGGAGAGACCAAAATGAAAACAACCCCAAATGGTTGAAGCCTTCTTCTGGCACTTATGGGAGACCACCACAGGTCTGGGTGGGAAGAAGCAGCTGCTGGAGGGAGAGCAAGGAGAGCTTTCTTTGCAGCTGCAGCTGATTCCTTGTGCTGATCGGGCCAGGAGCTTGGCTCTTAGCTAGAGAGAAGGAAAGAGCAGAGCAAAGTGGCAGAGTCAAGCAGCAGTGGAGTCCCTTGCTGAAGCCAGCAGAGTGTCCTGCTCTGTGCCTGTGCTTCCCGTAAAGGCACAGGATTTCCCCGGCTGCTGGAAAGTTGGAGACTTCTGTGGCTTCAATCCTTCATAAACTACAAGCCAGATCCTGCATGGAAAAGACATCTCAGATCTTTCAGCATCTTCCTGTCAGCTCTGGAGGCATTTGACTTTAGGCAGCTGGAAGGTTTTAGAGGGCGCAGGCAAGGAGATGGAGTGCAGCAGCAGCAGCAGTGCGCAGATGGCGCCCAGCTGAGTGGGGCTGGTGATGCACCAGAGGGACGGGATGGCATCCAGAGGGACCTGGGCAGGCTGCAGGGGTGCTGCCCAGGGGAACCTCCTGAGGTTCAACAAGAGCAAGAGCAGGGCTCTGCAGCTGGGCTGGGACAATCCTCACTGGCAATCCAGGCTGGGGGAGGAGGGGATAGAAACCAGTCCTGAGGAGAAGGCCTTGGGGGTGCTGGTGGGGGAGAAGCTGGCCAGGAGCAGGCAGGGTGAGCTTGCAGCACAGAAGGCAAATCCCAGCCTGGGCTGCATCCAAAGCAGTGTGGACAGAGATGGAGAGAAGGGATCCTGCCCCTCTGCTCTGCTCTGCTCTGGGGAGACCTCACCGGCAGGGCTGTGTGCAGGTCTGGAGCCCTCAGCACAGGAAGGACCTGGAGCTGATGGAGAGGCTCCAGAGGAGGCCATGAAAGTGCTCAGTGTCAGCCCCTAACAGTCTGTGATTCTGTGAAGATGTGATCCTGATGAGAGGGACTCTCAGCAGTGCTGATCCATACTTCAAAGGGGGTGGCAGGAGGGTGGGACCAGGCTTCACTCAGTGGTGCCCAGTGACAGGACAAGGGGTGATGGGCACCAAGTGGAGCACAGGAAGTTTTGTGGTGCTCACAGCCTTCAGGTGTCTCAGCCAAGCCTCCCCGTTTGGTATCTTCAGCTTTGTAGCCCAGAAGTAACAGCTGCAGGAGTGGCGTAGAAAGGTTTCTGACCCAAGAAAGAGGGGTGCTGAGAGGGAGCTGGCATCTCACTCCAGCCACCACTTCCCAAGCAAGCACAAAAATCAGATCAAGAGAGAAAACTTTCAAGTGCTAATGAAAAAAGAGGTATCTGAGATGCTGCCAGATCCCCCTCACTCCTGCCCCAAACTTATGATTCCCAAAGCAGAATCCTGGAAGGGTTTGGGTTGGAAGGGACCTCCAAAGCTCATCCAGTCCGACCCCCTGCACTCAGCAGGGACATCCCCAACTAGATCAGGCTGCCCACAGCCCTGTCCAGCCTCACCCTCAATATCTCCAGGGATGGAGCCTCAACCACCTCCCTGGGCAACCTGTGCCAGTGTTCCACCACCCTCATGGTGCAGAACTTGTTCCTCACATCCAGTCTAAGTCTGCTTTGTTCTAACTTCAAACCACTGTCTCTGTCCCCCACCCTGCAAACTGCCCACACACTCTCCTGGGCACCCCCACCCCAAGCAGGTCACCTTGAGGCAGGGCACACTCCCTGCAGTACTCCTGCTCCAGGCTCACCTCTGCTGCTCCTGTGCTGGCCACGTCCCCACAGCTTCTGAACAGTGCACCACGAGCCAGCAAAGTCTCCTTGTGCCCAAGGCCACAGACATCCTGGAGGGTGGGGAGTAGGTCCAGAGAGGTTCTCCTGCCCCTCTGCTCTGCCCTGCTGAGGCCACAGCTGGAATATTGTGTCCAGTTCTGGGCCCCTCAGCTCAAGAGGGACCTCAGGGAACTGCTTGAGAGAGTCCAGCCCAGAGCCACAGAGCTGCTGCAGGCAGTGCAACATCTCCCTGTGAGGACAGCTGAGGCAGCTGGGGCTTGGAGCAGAGGAGCCTGAGGGCTGCCCTCATGGCTGGGGATAAAGATGTGCAGGGCTGGAGCCAGGCTCTGCTCAGGGATGGCCAAGGACAGCACAAGGGGCACTGGGGGCAAGCTGGAGCAGAGGAGGTGCCAGTGGAACAGGAGGGAAAACTTTGTCCCTGTGAGGCTGCTGAGCCCTGGAGCAGGCCGCCCAGAGAGGTTGTGGAGTCTCCTGCTCTGGAGCCTTTCCAGGCCCACCTGGATGTGTTCTGTGTGCCCTGCCCTGGGTGACCCTGCCCTGGCAGGGGTTGGACTGGGTGATCTCTGCAGGCGCCCTCCAGCTCCTAACATTCTGCACTTGTGACCTGCACATCTTTCTGCTAAGGAGAGTTTGGAGGAGCTTCTGCTGCACTACCTCAACGGGAAGGGAAGGGAAGAGGTTCGGAGAGAAGAGGAGAGAGGGGGGGGAGGGGAGGGGAGGGGGGAGGGGAGGGGAGGGGAGGGGAGGGGAGGGGAGGGGAGGGGTTCGGAGAGGAGAGGAGAGGAGAGGAGAGGTTCGGAGAGGAGAGGAGAGGTTCGGAGAGGAGAGGTTCGGAGAGGAGAGGAGAGGAGAGGTTCGGAGAGGTTCGGAGAGGAGAGGAGAGGAGAGGAGAGGAGAGGAGAGGAGAGGTTCGGAGAGGAGAGAGGAGAGGAGAGGAGAGGAGAGGAGAGGAGAGAGGAGAGGAGAGGAGAGGAGAGGAGAGGAGAGGAGAGGAGAGGAGAGGAGAGGAGAGGAGAGGAGAGGAGAGGAGAGGAGAGGAGAGGAGAGAGGAGAGGAGAGGAGAGGAGAGGAGAGGAGAGGAGGTTGGAAATGACCTTCAAGATCAAGTCCAACACCCAACACCATTTGATCAACCAAACCATGGCACCAAGGGCCTCATCCAGGCTCTTCCTAAACACCTCCAGGGATGGTGACTCCACCACCGCCCTGGCAGCACATCCCAATGGCCAATCTCTCTTGCTGGGAAGAACTTCTTCCTCACCTCCAGCCCAAACCTCCCCTGGCACAGCTGGAGACTGTGTCCTCTTGTTCTGGTGCTGCTTGCCTGGGAGAAGAGACCAACCCCCACCTGGCTACAACCTCCCTTCAGGGAGTTGGAGAGAGCAAGAAGGTCTCCCCTGAGCCTCCTCTTCTCCAGGCTAAGCAAGCCCAGCTCCCTCAGCCTCTCCTCACAGGGCTGTGCTCCAGACCCCTCCCCAGCTTTCTTGCCCTTCTCTGGACACCTTCCAGCAGCTCAACATCTTTCCTAAGCTGAGGAGGCTGAGGGTGCTGGAGCAGGCTGCCCAGAGAGGTTGTGGCTTCCCCTTGTGTGGAGACTTTCCAGACCCCCCCACCTAGCTGCCAGGCCAGGCTGCCCCTGCCGGGTCGGGGTCGGTAATGCCCGAAGCAGGTAGTCAAAGGCCTTTTTCCTTTGTGGGTTTTTGTTTTTTTTTTTTTTTTTTTGAATTATTATTATTTATTATTATTATTATTTATTTCAACTAATGCTTTGCCACCATATTACATCACTTGGAATAGCTTCAGGATAGCAAATATGTTCTCCTCCACCCCCACCCCCCCCAAAAATATATAGCAAAGAGCTTGCCAAAGCAAGATAATAAACTCTCTGGGCACAGCATCTTCCCTTCTTTGGCGACGTCGCTCCCTTGGGGCTGTAAAAAATAGCTTCTGCTCTCTTCTGGCTTCCTTTTGTTTTGCTTTTCTGTTTGCTTTGCTTTCTTTTTTGTTTTTGCTTGGCTCTGGTTTTTCAAGCTCTGTCCCGGCACCTTTCCTGGGGCAGGTTTTCCTTCAACACCCACCTCCCCCCCCCCCCCCCCCCCCCCCCCCCAAAAGAAACCAAACCCCACCCCTCGCCACAGTGCAGCCTTGGGTTTCACATCCAACAGCACTTTAAGTTAAAACCATAAAAGCCAACCCGCCCACCCCCTCTCCCCCATCCCTAACCCCCTCAAAAAAAAAAAAAAAAGAAAAAAAGTGAATCGTTTTCATGCAGATCTTGCCCTAAAAGTCCTTTTCTAGGTGCACAGAGCTGGGCCCAGAGGCATCCAGAACTGCATTCCCGTTTCCCCTTCCCAGGTGGTAACCCTGCCCCCAGGCACCTGGCACCTTTCCTCCCCAAGGGTGGTGGTGGTGTTTGCATAGAGAACTTTAAGGGGGGAGAGGGGGGGGGGGGGGGGCAAATCCACACCACCAAACGAAAAACTCAACCCCCAAAGGCCTCTTTTTGTAAGCAGCAAGAGGAGAAAACAAAACACACACACGCAGGCCCTGCCAGGGTGTAGTTGCCTTCATTAGGTTAAGGTGTAGGGAAAAGCACCACGGCCAGAGAAGCCCAGAGGGAGATCCCATCTGCCCAGCACCAGAGGGAGATTCCCATCTTCCTAACACCAGAGGGAGATCCCATCTGCCCAGCACCAGAGGGAGATTCCCATCTTCCTAACACCAGAGGGAGATCCCATCTGCCCAGCACCAGAGGGAGATTCCCATCTGCCCACCACCAGAGGGAGATTCCCATCTGCCCAGCACCAGAGGGAGATTCCCATCTTCCTAACACCAGAGGAGATCCCATCTGCCCAGCACCAGAGGGAGATTCCCATCTTCCTAACACCAGAGGGAGATTCCCATCTTCCTAACACCAGATGAAAATGCCATCCTCCCAACAGCAGGGGAAGCTCCAATCTGCCCCATTCCATCTTCCCAACACCATGGGAAGATCCCATCTTCCTAATCCCATCTTCCCAACACCAGATGAAGACTCCATCTTCCCAACACCATGGGAAGATCCCATCTGCTTAATCCCATATTCCCAACACCAGAGGGAAGATCCCATCTGCCCAATACCAGATGAAAATGCCATCTCCCCAAGAGCAGGGAAGCTCCAATCTGCCCAATTCCATCTTCCCAGCACCAGCTGAAGATCCCATCTGCTCAACACCATGGGAAGATCCCACCTTCCTAATCCCATCTTCCCAGTACCAGCTGAAGATCCCATCCTCCCAACAGCAGAGGGAGATCCCAGCTTCCTTATCCCATCTTCCCAACACCAGATGAAGACTCCATCTTCCCAACACCATGGGAAGATCCCATCTGCTTAATCCCATATTCCAAACACCAGAGGGAGATTCCCATCTTCCTAACACCAGAGGGAAGATCCCATCTGCCCAATACCAGATGAAAATGCCATCTCCCCAAGAGCAGGGGAAGCTCCAATCTGCCCAATTCCATCTTCCCAACACCAGAGGGAGATCCCATTTGCCCATCTTCCCTCTGTCAGTGAGCACTTCGAGCTGGCCTGCAGGTCCCAACTTGTACTCAAGCTTCATTTGCAGAAAGAAATCAAAGCCAGCTTGGACTCTATGGATTGCAGAGAGAAATTGGATTGGTTTCCATTACAACTCAACCACCTCCTAGAGCTCTCAGGGGATATAAAAAAATAGAGGAAGGGAAAATAAAGAAAGGGAAAAAAAGGAAAGAAGAGGGGAAAAAAAGGAAAGAAGAGGGGAAAAAAAGGAAAGAAGAGGGAAAGAAAGGAAAGAAGAGAGGAAAAAAGGAAAGAAGAGGGGAAAAAAGGAAAGAAGAGGGGAAAAAGGAAAGAAGAGGGAAAGAAAGGAAAGAAGAGGGGAAAAAAGGAAAGAAGAGGGAAAGAAAGGAAAGAAGAGGGGAAAAAAGGAAAGAAGAGGGAAAGAAAGGAAAGAAGAGGGAAAGAAGGGAAGAAGGGGGAAAAGAAGGGAAGAAGAGGGAAAAGAAGGGAAGAAGAGGGAAAGAAGGGAAGAAGAGGAAAAAGAAGGGAAAACAGGAAAGAAGAGAAAAAAGGAAGAGGAAAAAAGGAAAGAAGAAAAAAAAGGAAATAAGAGAGGAAAAAAGAAGAGGAAAAAAAGGAAAGAAGAGAAAAAAGGAAAGAAGAGAAAAAAGGAAAGAGTAAAAAAGAAGAAAAAAAGAGGAAAGAAGAGGAAAAATAGGAAAGAAGATAAAAAAGGAAATAAGAAAAAAAAGGAAATAAGGGAAAAAGAAGGGGAAAAAAGGAAAGAAGATTAAAAAAGTAAAGAGGAAAAAAAAGGAAAGAGGAGAAAAAAGGAAATAAGAGAAAAAAGGAAGTAAGAGGGAAAAAGAAGGGGGAAAAAGGAAAAAGAAAAAAAGGAAGGAAGATTTTAAAAAGTAAAGAGAAGGAAAAAAGGAAAGAGGAGAAAAAAAGGAAAGAGGAGGAAAAAAAGGAAAGAGGAGAAAAAAAGGAAAGAGGAGAAAAAAGGAAAGAGGAGGAAAAAAGGAAAGAGGAGGAAAAAAGGAAAGAGGAGGAAAAAAGGAAAGAGGAGGAAAAAAAGGAAAGAGGAGAAAAAAAGGAAAGAGGAGGAAAAAAAAGGAAAGAGGAGGAAAAAAGGAAAGAGGAGGAAAAAAGGAAAGAGGAGGAAAAAGGAAAGAGGAGGAAAAAAAGGAAAGAGGAGGAAAAAAGGAAAGAGGAGGAAAAAAGGAAAGAGGAGGAAAAAAAGGAAAGAGGAGGAAAAAAGGAAAGAGGAGGAAAAAAAGGAAAGAGGAGGAAAAAAAGGAAAGAGGAGGAAAAAAAGGAAAGAGGAGGAAAAAAAGGAAAGAGGAGGAAAAAAGGAAAGAGGAGGAAAAAAGGAAAGAGGAGGAAAAAAAGGAAAGAGGAGGAAAAAAGGAAAGAGGAGGAAAAAGAAGAGGAATAAAAAGGAAAGGGGAAAAAAGGAAAGAAGAAGAAAAAATAGGAAAGAAGTAAAAAAAATGGAAAGAAGAGGGAGAAAAAGGAAAGAAGAGAAACAGGAAAGAAGAGAAACAGGAAAGAAGAGAAACAGGAAAGAAGAGAAAAAGGAAAGAAGCGAAAAAGGAAAGAAGAGAAAAAGGAAAGAAGAGAAAAAGGAAAGAAGAGAAAAAGAAAGGAAGGAAGAGAAAAGAAAGGAAGAGAAAAAGAAAGGAAAGGAGAGAAAAAGAAAGGAAAGGAGAGAAAAAGAAAGGAAAGGAGAGAAAAAGGAAGGAAAGGAGAAAAAAAAAAGGAAAGGAGAGAAAAAGAAAGGAAAGAAGAGAAAAAGAAAGGAAAGGAGAGAAAAAGAAAGAAAAGGAGAGAAAAAGAAAGGAAAGGAGAGAAAAAGGAAGGAAAGGAGAAAAAAAAAGGAAAGGAGAGAAAAAGAAAGGAAAGGAGAGAAAAAGAAAGGAGAGAAAAAGAAAGAAAAGGAGAGAAAAAGAAAGGAAAGGAGAGAAAAAGAAAGAAAAGGAGAGAAAAAGGAAGGAAAGGAGAGAAAAAGGAAGGAAAGGAGAGAAAAAGGAAGGAAGGAAGAGAACACGAAAAGCCCCCAGACACGCAGGGAGCATCTGAGCACTCATGGCCCAAAGGCAGGCTGCAGGTGCGGTGTGAATGCATTTCTGTGAGCTGTGGGGCAGCTCAGCTCGCCTCTGGGGCAGCTCAGCTCGCCTCTGGGCCAGCTCAGCTCGCCTCTGGGGCAGCTCAGCTCGCCTCTGGGGCAGCTCAGCTCGCCTCTGGGGCAGCTCAGCTCTCCTCTGGGGCAGCTCAGCTCACCTCTGGGCCAGCTCAGCTCGCCTCTGGGCCAGCTCAGCTCGCCTCTGGGGCAGCTCAGCTCTCCTCTGGGCCAGGAGCCTGGCTGCTGGCTCCAGCTCCTCTCCCTGGGAACCTTGCTGAGAGCTTTCCCTTGCAGAGCACAACCCGAAGTCCTGTGCCCTTGGCCGGCTCCCCGGCGTGCTGGCTGCTGAGCTGCTCCCGGTGCACCCAGGGGGGCAGGCTGGGGGCTGGTTTTATTTTGCTGCATTTTATTTCTCTTTTTTTTTCTTTTTTTTTTTTTTCCTTTTTTTTTTTTTTTTTTTAAACTTTTCTTCTCTTTTGTCTTCTCCTTGCCAAGGCTCAGCTCTTTTATACTCTCTTCATCCCTCTGCCCATCAAGCAGGCAAACACCGTCATGACCATCTTCGGTTTCACCTCCACCAGGTCTTCTGGGAGGGCATAAACTCTGGCACCGATCCTTCTGGCCATGGACACAGCATACCTGGTGACCAGGGGGACAAAGAACAGGGAGGGGGGAGTGGGGGGAGGTCAGACCTGAGACTGCTACCAAGCAAACACAAGTCAACTCGATGGCAGCGAAGGACAAGGCAAGATCTGCAGGGGAGCTGCAGGCAGGCTGGGGAGGGACTGTGCAGAAGGGCCTGTGGGGATAGGGTGAGGGGAAATGGTTTGAAACTGGAGCAGGGCAGAGTTAGGCTGGACATCAGCAGGAAGTGGTGGTAGCTGCACCACATCCAGGCAGCTTTTAACCCCCTCAGGGGTGGTGACTCCACCACCTCCCTGGGCAGCCTAGGACAGTGCCTGAGAGCCCTTGATGGGAAGAAGTTGTTCCTGACATCCAACCTGAACCTCCCCAGGCACAACTGGAGGCTCTTTCCTCTTGTACTCTCACTTGTTGCATGGGAGAAGAGACCAACCCCCCCACCCCCTGGGCAGCCTAGGACAGTGCCTGAGGCTCCTTGCTGGGCAGACATTGCCCCTTCACACTTCACTGTCCTTTCCTTTAGATCCTGCAGCTGAGTCAGGGCAATCCCAAGTACCAATACAGGCTAGGCAGGAACTGGCTTGAGAGCAGCCCTGAAGAAAAGGCCTTGGGGGTGCTGGGGGAGGAGAAGCTCAACAGGAGCCCGCAGGGAGCACTTGCAGCCCAGAGAGCCAAGCAGAGCCTGGGCTGCAGCAAGAGAAGTGTGGCCAGCAGGGCCAGGGAGGGGATTCTGCCCCTCTGCTCCACTCTGCTGAGACCACAGCTGGAGCTCTGGGGCCAGTTCTGGAGCCTCGGTGCCAGGAAGGATCTGGAGGTGCTGGAAGGTGTCCAGAGCAGGGCCACGAGGAGGAGCAGAGGGCTGGAGCTGCTCTGCTCTGGAGACAGACTGAGGGAGTTGGGGTTGTGCAGTCTGGAGAGGAGAAGGCTCTGAGTAGACCTAATTGTGGCCTTCCAGGATCTGCAGGGGGCTCCAAGAAAGCTGGGGAGGGACTTTTGACAAGGGCTGGGAGTGCCAGGATGAGGCACAATGGCTTTGAGCTGGGAGAGGGGAGATTGAGACTGGAGATGAGGAAGAAATTCATTAGAGTGAGGGTGGGGAGACTGGCACAGGTTACCCAGGGAGGCTGTGGCTGCCTCCCTGGTAGGATAGGGTGCTTGGTGCCATGGTTTAGTTGCTTAGGTGGTGTTGGATGATAGGTTGGATGTGATCATCTTGAAGGTCTCTTCCAACCTGGTTAATTCTATTCTATTCTATTCTATTCTATTCTATTCTATTCTATTCTATTCTATTCTATTCTATTCTATTCTATTCTATTCTATTCTATTCTATTCTATTTCTATTCCATACTATTCCCCTCTCCTCTCCTCTCCCCTCCCTCTCCCTCTCCCCTCCTCTCCCCTCTCCTCTCCCCCCCTCCCCCTCCCTCTCCCCTCCCCTCTCCTCTCCCCTCTCCTCCCCTCCCCCCCTCCCCTCCCCCCCTCCCCCCCCCCCCCTCCCCCTCCCCTCCCCCTCTCCCTCTCTCCTCTCCCTCTCCTCTCCTCTCCTCTCCCCCTCTCTCCTCTCCTCTCCTCCTCCTCCCTCTCCTCTCCTCTCCTCTCCTCTCCTCTCCTCCCTCTCCTCTCCTCTCCTCTCCTCTCCTCTCCTCTCCTCCTCCTCCCTCTCCTCTCCTCTCCTCTCCTCTCCTCTCCTCTCCTCTCCTCTCCTCTCCTCTCCTCTCCCTCTCCTCTCCTCTCCTCTCCTCTCCTCTCCTCTCCTCTCCTCTCCTCTCCTCTCCTCTCCTCTCCTCTCCTCTCCTCTCCTCCCTGGAGGTGTTGAAGGCCAGGCTGGATGAGGCCTTGAGCAAGCTGGGCTGGTGGGAGGTGTCCCTGCCCCTGGCAGGGGGTTGGAACTGGATGATCTTCAAGGTCCCTTCCAACCCAATCCTTGATTCTATGCATCTGTGAATTGTGCTTCCAAGCTGCCAGGCTTTGTGTGCCCCCAGCTCATCCTGAACATTTGCTTTGTAAATCAAAGGTGTGGGGAATTGTTTAGGGTTTTAAAGAGCCACCAAGAGGGTCAGTGCAGAAGAGTGGCAGAATCCCCACTCCAAAGGCAAATCCCAGTGGCCCTAACTGAAACTGGACAAGCTAAGGTGATTCAGCAAGACATGAGGCATGCAAGGGTTCCCCTTCAAACCCCTCTGTGCCTGAACAGACAGGTGAGCAGCAGCACATGATTGCTGAGACCTGCTTGGGCTGCTCTGCATTTCTCTGAACAGGCAAGGGAGACCAGCCAACAACTCCCTCCAGAATATGGATGAGAAGCTGGCCAGGAGCAGGCAGGGTGAGCTTGCAGCACAGAAGGCAAATCCCAGCCTGGGCTGCAGCCACAGCAGTGCAGCCAGAGATCCAGAGGTGATTCTGCCACTTTGCTCTGCTCTGCTGAGACCTCACCTGCAGTGCTATGTGCAGGTCTGGAGCCCTCAGCACAAGAAGGACCTGGAGCTGATGGAGAGGGTCCAGAGGAAGGACACAAAAATGATCAGTGGGCTGGAGCAGCTCTGCCATGAGGACAGGCTGAGGGAGCTGGGGGTGTTCAGCCTGGAGAAGGGTAGGCTCCTGGGAGACCTAAGAGCAGCCTGCCAGTACCTGAAGGGGGCTGCAAGAAGGATAAGGATGGAGAGAGACTGTTTGCAAAGGCCTGCAGGGACAGGACCAGGGGCAGTGGCTTCAAACTAGAGCAGAGCAGATTGAGATTGGGTGTGAGGAACAAGTTCTTTAGCATGAGGGTGGTGGAACACTGGCACAGGTTGCCCAGGGAGGTGGTTGAGGCTCCATGCCTGGAGAGATTGAAGGTGAAGCTGGACAGGGCTGTGGGCAACCTGCTCTAGTTGGGGATGTCCCTGCTGACTGCAGGGGGTTGGACTGGATGAGCTTTGGAGATCCCTTCCAGCCTGGACTATTCTGTGATGCTGAGCAAGGACAGCAGCTGAATTCCCAGCAGTGCTGCCTGTCTAAAAGGTCCAGCACTGAAAGACTGAAAAGCACAGCACTAGAGTGTGGTAAAAACAGCTGCAGCTTGAGGGCAGCACATGGAAGGTTCACTCCTTTCAGTGCAAACCAGCTCTGGAGACAGCAAACTCACTTTGCATTGTTGTGTTTGTCATCTTCTGATAGGTGACCTGTCTTCACCAGGTCATAGTTGATACAGCCAGGCTGGATAGCATCAATTAAATCCACAACTGCCAAGCTTGTGCTGATGCTCTTGTCCTGTGGAAAAGAAGGCAGGCAAAGGTGAATGTCTGATTCCTGAAGCACCCTCCTCACCTCACCTGGGCTGCCCTGCAACGTGCAACAAGCTGAGCTTCCACCAGGCCACTTCAAACAGCAGCAGCACCAGGGATGACTCCCAGCTGCATCAAAGGGAAAACCAAGCTGCTGCTGCTGCTTCACCACTGGCAGGAGCATGAGGTCCTTGCTGCAGCTGTCCCCCAAGAGCCCTGACAACAGGAAGCAGTGAGTGGTGTGCAGGCAGCAGCTCTGCCCCTCTGAGCACACCCTGAGGGACAGTTCTCACCTGCAACTGCTCACCAGCTCCTGCCCCTGTGCTTGCCATCGGGGAGAAGAAGAGGCTGAGGGGAGACCTCAGTGCTCTCTACAGCTCCCTGAGAGGAGGCTGAAGTGAGGTGGGGGTTGGGCTCTTCTTCCTTCTATCAGGTGATAGAAGGAGAGGAAATGGCCTGAAGTTGCACCAGGGGAGGGTTAGGCTGGAGATGAGGACAAATGTGGTCAGGGATTGGCAGAGGCTGCCCAGGGAGCTGGTGGAGTCCCCATCCCTGGAGGGGTTCAAGGCACCTGTGGCCATGGCACTTGGGGCCAGGGTTTAGTGGCCATGGTGGGGTTGGACTGGATGATCTTAGAGAGCTTCTCCAACCCAAACATTTCTATAATTCCATGATCTCAGCCCCCTACCTCTGCCCCTGAGCCCAACCATCCTCCCCTCCTCTACCAACCCATCAGCTTTCTTGCCCCATTGCTGTTCCCTGCCATGGGCAGTCCTAAAAAGCCTCCTCTTTGGTGGCCTGAAGCCACTTAGCTCCCAGCACAGACTGAATCCTGTCCTGTTTAAACCCCTTTCTGATCCCCCAGCTACTCCCCCAGCCAAGCAAATGCTTTTTGGGCACCCCTCTCATTTTTGCATGCAAGAGAGGAACTTGAACCTTGAAGTTCTGGATGGAGGTGGACTTGCCAGCTTCTTTCAGGGTCTGGTTTACCCAGCTGACTATAATGTCATCATTTGCTTTCTGACCATCACCCAGGTCCTCCAGGACATTCAGTGTGTACCTGAGAAGTGGCAGAGAGAAAAGAAGATTAGGGCCAAGTCCCTGGTGAGCAGGCAGCCAGGATGCTCTGGGAGCCCATGGCAGCTTGGGAAGTCTTTAAAGTCTCAGCTCTGCTTTTTCTCTTGGCTACTTTTGTTTGAACTCCTTCAGCCAAAAGGAAACAGCATCAATCCCCTCTGAAGTGTGACTTCTGCTAGAGCATTCAGGCTTTCTAGCCTTTCAAATCCTTTAATATGAGCTCCAACAGTGGCCTGGGCTCAGGACACCTGTCAAACTGTCCCACCACTGAGCCATAGGGATAACACATTACCTACAGGTGTGGATCAGCTTACAAGGGAACAGCATTCTGACCTCCACTGTCAAATAAGGAGCTCCTCCACAGCTCTAGGTTGAGAGAGGTTCTCCTGCCCCTCTGCTCTGCCCTGCTGAGGCCACAGCTGGAATATTGTCTCCAGTTCTGGGCCCCTCAGCTCAAGAAGCACCTCAGGGAAATGCTTGAGCCACAAAAATGCTGCAGGCAGTGGAACATCTTCCTCATGAGGAGAGCCTGAGGGAGCTGAGGGCTCTGGAGCTTGGAGAGGAGGAGCCTGAGAGGTGAGCTCCTTGCTGCGGATAAAGCTGTGCAGGGGCAGTGCCCAGAGGCTGGGGCCAGGCTCTGCTGGGGGCTGCCCAATGCCAGCACAAGGGGCAGGGGTGGAAGCTGAGGCTGAGGAAGTGCCATGGGAACAGAAGGAAACATTTTGTCCCTGTGAGGGTGCCAGAGCCCTGGAGCAGGCTGCCCAGGGGGGCTGTGGAGTCTCCCTCTCTGGAGATTTTCCAACCCCAGCTGGCTGTGTTCCTGTGTGAGCTGCTCTGGGTGCCCCTGCTCTGGCAGGGGCTTGGACTGGATGAGCTTTTGAGGTCCCTTCCAGCCTCTCACATGCTGTGACTCTGTGATTCTTTTGCTGACATATTTGCATCAATTTGCAATTCCTCACAAAAAGAGCAAGAAAAAGGCCAAACAACTTTACCTGTTGCTAAGTTTTCTCCCTCCCCCATTCCAGTGCAGAAAGAGGATCTTTATAAAGCAACATTGGAAATGTTCCTCTCCCAATTCTCAGTCAGAAGACAAGGCCATGAAAGTTGTGCAAATGCCCCTGCTTAGGGTTTCTGCATGGGGACCAACTCTGTGCAGGTGAGACAGAGGTGATGCTGGTCAGCAGGATGTTCACAGCTCCACCAGCAGCTTCTCTGGTGGGCTCTGCTCCAGGCTTCCACGTGCAGCAGGATCAGCTCTGCCACAATTTTGTCCACCTGGGTCCCAGGACTCCCCCCCCCCACCAAGGCCATGGGTTTCACAATCTGTTCTGGTGCTGCAGTGCTCTTGTGGCTAAAAAAAACGCCAAACCCCTCCCAAACTCTGTACTCCAGTCACAGGTTTTCTGTGTTTGACTCGGGTCCTACCTTCTCATCAACTGCCAGACTAAGGCCAGGGTGAGTGTGGGGTTGCCATCATTCAGATCCTGTCCTCCAATGCCAACCAGAGAGAATTTGGCTGGATGCTTTCCCAAGTCCACAGCATAGTTACAGTTTTCTAGCTACACAGGGAAACAAACAAACAAAACAGGAGTTGAAACAGAAGAACCACTGCCAGGTACACTCACTCGAGGGGGAGACTCAAAGAAGGGTTTTCACTGCAGAGTCCTGCAGCTGGGCAGGAAGAACAAACTTCCTGGGAGCTGGGAGGACCTGGGGAAGGACCTGGGAGTGCTGGTGGACAAGCTCTGCATGGGACAGCAATGTGCCCTGGGGGCCAAGAAGGCCAATGGGGTCCTGGGGGGCATTCAGAGGAGTGTGTCCAGCAGAGCCAGGGAGGTTCTCCTCCCCCTCTCCTCTGCCCTGCTGAGACCTCACCTGGAATATTGCATCCAGGTCTGGGCTCCCCAGTTCAGGGACAGGGATCTGCTGGAGAGAGCCCAAGGGAGGGCTCCAAGGATGCTGAAGGGACTGCAGCACTGCCTGGGGAGGAGAGGCTGAGAGCCCTGGGGCTGCTCAGTCTGGAGAGGAGAAGGCTGAGAGGGATCTGATCAATGTGTATCAATAGCTGAGGGTTGGGGGTCAGGAGGGAGGGGACAGGCTCTGCTCACTTGTGCCCTGGGGTAGGATAAGAGGCAATGGATGGAAACTCCAGCACAGGAGGCTCCACCTCAACAGGAGGAGGAACTTCTTCCCTGTGAGGGTCCCAGAGCCCTGGAGCAGGCTACCCAGAGAGGTTGTGGAGTCTCCTTCTCTGGAGCCTTTCCAGCCCTGTCTGGATGTGTTGCTGTGTGACCTGTGCTGGATTCTCTGCTCCTGCTCTGGCAGGGGGTTGGACTTGATAGTCTCCTGAGGTCCCTTCCAACCCCCAGCATCCTGTGAGCCTGTGATTCAGTGTGCACAGCTTCTTTTCAAGTCTCCTGAAATGCTCACCTTTTTCATGTTTGCTCCCAGCTTAGGGTATGGAGGCTTATTAACCTTATTCCAGTCAACAGGGACCTTGATCTTTTCATACAGCTGCAGTATTACCAGGGCATCCTGGAGATCACTGCAGTGGGAAACACCAAACGTTTCAAGAGTTAAACGTGCTCTGACACACCAAGAGTAACTAATTACACTTCACAGCTGTTGCACTTTCAACTACTCTAAAATGAAACCCAGCACAAGAAGGACCTGGAGCTGCTGGGGAGGGTCCAGAGGGGGCCACAAAGGTGATCAGAGGGCTGCAGAACCTCCCCTGTGGGGACAGGCTGGGAGAGTTGGGGCTGTTCAGCCTGGAGAAGAGAAGGCTCCAGGGAGACCTTAGAGCAGCCTTCCAGGACCTGAAGGGGGCTACAAGAAAGCTGGGGAGGGACTCTTTTGCCCCTTTCTGCCTCTTTTCCTTTCCAGCCCCTTCCGCCTCTTTTCCTTTCCAGCCCCTTCCGCCTCTTTTCCTTTCCAGCCCCTTCCGCCTCTTTTCCTTTCCTCCCCCTTCCGCCTCTTTCCTTTCCTCCTTTTCCTCCCCCTCCCCCTTCCGCCTCTTTTCCTTTCCTCCCCCTTCCGCCTCTTTTCCTCCTCCCCCTTCCGCCTCTTTTCCTCCTCCCCCCTTCCGCCTCTTTTCCTCCTCCCCCTTCCGCCTCTTTTCCTCCTCCCCCTTCCGCCTCTTTTCCTCCTCCCCCTTCCGCCTTTTTCCTTCTCCCCCTTCCGCCTTTTTCCTTCTCTTCCCTTTCCGCCTTTTTCCTTCCCTCCCCCTTTCCGCCTTTTTCCTTCCCTCCCCCTTTCCGCCTTTTTCCTTCCCTCCCCCTTCCGCCTTTTTCCTCCTCCCCCTTCCGCCTTTTTCCTCCTCCCCCTTCCGCCTTTTTCCTCCTCCCCCTTCCGCCTTTTTCCTCCTCCCCCTTCCGCCTTTTCCTCCTCCCCCTTCCGCCTTTTTCCTCCTCCCCCTTCCGCCTTTTTTTCCTCCTCCCCCTTCCGCCTTTTTCCTTCTCCCCCTTCCGCCTCTTTCCTTCTCTTCCCTTTCCGCCTCTTTCCTTCTCTTCCCTTTCCGCCTCTTTCCTTCCCTCCCCCTTTCCGCCTCTTTCCTTCCCTCCCCCTTTCCGCCTCTTTCCTTCCCTCCCCCTTTCCGCCTCTTTCCTTCCCTCCCCCTTCCGCCTCTTTCCTTCCCTCCCCCTTCCGCCTCTTTTCCTTCCCTCCCCCTTCCGCCTCTTTTCCTTCCCTCCCCCTTCCGCCTCTTTTCCTTTCCTCCCCCTTCCGCCTCTTTTCCTTTCCTCCCCCTTCCGCCTCTTTTCCTTTCCCTCCCCCTTCCGCCTCTTTTCCTTTCCTTTCCTCCCCCTTCCGCCTCTTTTCCTTTCCTCCCCCTTCCGCCTCTTTTTTCCTTTCCTCCCCCTTCCGCCTCTTTTCCTTTCCTCCCCCTTCCGCCTCTTTTCCTTTCCCTCCCCCTTCCGCCTCTTTTCCTTTCCCTCCCCCTTCCGCCTCTTTTCCTTTCCCTCCCCCTTCCGCCTCTTTTCCTTTCCCTCCCCCTTCCGCCTCTTTTCCTTTCCCTCCCCCTTCCGCCTCTTTTCCTTTCCCTCCCCCTTCCGCCTCTTTTCCTTTCCCTCCCCCTTCCGCCTCTTTTCCTTTCCCTCCCCCTTCCGCCTCTTTTCCTTTCCTCCCCCTTCCGCCTCTTTTCCTTTCCCTCCCCCTTCCGCCTCTTTTCCTTTCCCTCCCCCTTCCGCCTCTTTTCCTTTCCTCCCCCTTCCGCCTCTTTTCCTTTCCTCCCCCTTCCGCCTCTTTTCCTTTCCCTCCCCCTTCCGCCTCTTTTCCTTTCCTCCCCCCTTCCGCCTCTTTTTCCTTTCCTCCCCCTTCCGCCTCTTTTCCTTTCCTCCCCCTTCCGCCTCTTTTCCTTTCCTCCCCCTTCCGCCTCTTTTCCTTTCCTCCTCCCCCTTCCGCCTCTTTTCCGCCTTTTCCTTTTCCTCCCCTTCCGCCTCTTTTCCTTTTCCTCCCCCTTCCGCCTCTTTTCCTTTTCCTCCCCCTTCCGCCTCTTTTCCTTTTCCTCCCCCTTCCGCCTCTCTTCCTTTTCCTCCCCCTTCCGCCTCTCTTCCTTTTCCTCCCCCTTCCGCCTCTCTTCCTTTTCCTCCCCCTTCCGCCTCTCTTCCTTTTCCTCCCCCTTTCTGGCTCTCTTCCTTTTCCTCCCCCCCTTTCTGGCTCTCTTCCTTTTCCTCCCCCCTTTCTGGCTCTCTTCCTTTTCCTCCCCCCTTTCTGGCTCTCTTCCTTTTCCTCCCCCCTTTCTGGCTCTCTTCCTTTTCCTCCCCCTTTCTGGCTCTCTTCCTTTTCCTCCCCCTTTCTGGCTCTCTTCCTTTTCCTCCCCCTTTCTGGCTCTCTTCCTTTTCCTCCCCCTTTCTGGCTCTCTTCCTTTTCCTCCCCCCTTTCTGGCTCTCTTCCTTTTCCTCCCCCTTTCTGGCTCTCTTCCTTTTCCTCCCCCTTTCTGGCTCTTTCCTTTTCTCCCCCTTTTGCCTCTTTTCCTTTTCCTCCCCCTTTCTGGCTCTTTTCCTCCTCTCCCCTTTGTGCCTCTTTTCCTTTTCCCCCCTTCTGGCTCTTTTCCTCCCCCTGCCCAGCTGGGGCTGTGCCAGGAGGCTCTCCCTCACCCGTAGAGGTGGTTGACGTGGGGGTTGACGCCGAGGGAGTTCATCCAGTTGCGGAAGGTCCGTTCCTCACGGGTCTCTCCTAGATCACAGGAGACAGGGTCATGCCACTTCTGCAACCTCAGGGGGCCACAGAGTTTTCCACCTTGCAAGGCAGGGAGCCTTGAGCAGCACAGCTCATTGATTAGATTCTGGAGCAGAAAATGGGTGGGTTTGTCCCCCCCCCCCAATTCCTTCAAAGGAATAAAGTTGTCCTGATGCCAGGTTCTGGCTGCCAGTTTGACCTCCCCAGGCCATACAAGAGTTTGCCTTTTGCACTTGATGTAAGAAAAAGCAGCAGGAAGGTCTTCCCAATGGGTGTTAGCTAATTGCTGCCTGGGAGCCAGGGCAGCCAAAGCCCTAACCCCAATTCTGCCAGCAACCAGAGCCCCCACAAACATCTAGAGTACTGCATCCAGTTCTGGAGCCTCTGTGCCAGGAAGGATCTGGAGGGGCTGTAAGGTGTCCAGAGAAGGGCCATGAGGAGGAGCAGAGTGCTGGAGCTGCTCTGCTCTGAGGACAGACTGAGGGAGTTGGGGTTGTTCAGTCTGGAGAGGAGAAGGCTCCAAGGAGACCTAATTGTGGCCTTCCAGGATCTGAAAGGGGCTCCAGCAGTCCTGGCTCACTGGAGAGGTCCCAGAAGACTGGAAGCTGGCCAACGTGGTGCCCATCCACAAGAAGGGCCGGTTGGATGAGCCAGGGAATGATAGGCCTGTCAGCCTGACCTCAGTGCCAGGCAAGATTATGGAACGGGTCATCTCGAGTGCGATCACACAGCACTTACAGGATGGCCAGGGGCTCAGGCCCAGCCAGTATGGATTCAGGAAGGGCAGGTCCTGCCTGACCAACCTGATCTCCTTCTATGATCAGGTGACCCGCCTGGTGGATGTGGGGCAGGCTGTGGATGTGGTCTACCTGGACCTCAGCAAGGCCTTTGACACAGTCCCCCACAGCAAACTCCTGGCCAAGCTGGCAGCCCATGGCTTGGACAGCAGCACTCTGAGCTGGGTTAGGAACTGGCTGGAGGCTGAGCCCAGAGAGTGGTGGTGAATGGTGCCACAGCCAGCTGGAGGCCTGTCACCAGTGGTGTGCCCCAAGGATCAGTGCTGGGCCCCATGCTCTTCAACATCTTTATTGATGATCTGGATGAGGGCATTGAGTCCATCATCAGTAAATTTGCAGATGACACCAAGCTGGGGGCAGGAGTTGATCTGCTGGAGGTCAGAGAGGCTTTGCAGAGGGACCTCGACAGGATGGACAGATGGGCAGAGTCCTATGGCATGAGATTGAACACATCCAAGTGCCAGGTGCTGCACATTGGCCACAGCAACCCCAGGCAGTGCTACAGGCTGGGGGCAGAGTGGCTGGAGAGTGGCCAGGCAGAGAGGGACCTGGGGGTGCTGGTTGATGGGAGGCTGAACATGAGCCTCCAGTGTGCCCAGGCAGCCAAGAGGGCCAATGGCATCCTGGCCTGCCTCAGGAAGAGTGTGGCCAGCAGGAGCAGGGAGGTCATTGTGCCCCTGTACACTGCACTGGTTAGGCCACACCTTGAGTCCTGTGTCAAATTCTGGGCCCCTCAGTTTAAGAAGGACATTGAGACACTTGAACGTGTCCAGAGAAGGGCAACAAGGCTGGGGAGAGGCCTTGAGCACAGCCCTGTGAGGAGAGGCTGAGGGAGCTGGGGCTGTTTAGCCTGGAGAAGAGGAGGCTCAGGGGAGACCTCATTGCTCTCTACAACTACCTGAAAGGAGGTTGTAGCCAGGAAGGGGTTGGCCTCTTCTCCCTAGCAACCAGCACCAGAACAAGGGGACACAGTCTCAAGCTGCACCAGGGGAAGTTTAGGCTGGAGGTGAGGAGAAAGTTCTTCACCGAGAGAGTGATTCGCCATTGGGATGTGCTGCCCAGGGAGGTGGTGGAGTCGCCGTCCCTGGAGGCGTTCAGGAGGGGACTGGATGTGGCACTTGGTGCCATGGTCTAGTGAGGTTTGTGGTTACAGGTTGGACTCGATGATCTTCGAGGTCTCTTCCAACCTTGGTAATTCTATTCTATTCTATTCTATTCTATTCTATTCTATTCTATTCTATTCTATTCTATTCTATTCTATTCTATTCTATTCTATTCCAAGCAAGCTGGGGAGGGACTTTTGAGGGTGCCAGGGAGGGATAGGACTGGGGGGATGGGGCAGAAATAGAAATGGGGAAATTGAGATTGGAGGTTAGGAAGAAGTTGTTGCCCATGAGGGTGGTGAGAGCCTGGCACAGGCTGCCCAGGGAGGTGGTGGAAGCCTCCTGCCTGGAGGTGTTTGCAGCCAGGCTGGAGGTGGCTGTGAGCGACCTGCTGGAGTGTGAGGTGTCCCTGGCCATGGCAGGGGGGTTGGGACTGGCTGAGCCTTGAGGTCCCTTCCAACCCTGACAGTTCTATGATCTTGCTGCTTTACTGAGGTGCTCTCTGTCCATCCCAGGGAATGGCAAAACATCCCTAGCCCTGGCATGGGGATTGACAGGTTGCTGGCAGTGCTCCTAACAGGTTCAGGCTCCACATCAGGTGAGAGCAGCTACACATGCTCACACATGCCTTCCTCGTCCACCCCAAGGCAGTCAACACCCATGGCAGCTTCAGATCATTTAATAGAATCAATAAGGTTGGAAAAGACCTCAGAGATCATCGAGTCCAACCTGTCACCCCACACCTGACAGCTAAACCATGGCTCCAAGTGCCACATCCAATCCCCTCTTGACCACCTCCAGGGATGGTGACTCCACCACCTCCCTGGGCAGCACATCCCAAGGGCCAATCTCTCTTGCTGGGAAGAACTTTCTCCTCACCTCCAGCCCAAACCTCCCCTGGCAAGCTTGAGACTGTGTCCTCTTGTTCTGGTGCTGGCTGCCCGGCACCAGCCCGCTCCAGCCCAAACCTCTGCACCGCCGCTTGGCAGGGCCCTCACCTGTCCTCTTGTTCTGGTGCTGGAGCCCCCTGCGGCCCTCGCCTGCGGCCCAGAGCCCTCGCCTTCCGCTGCTCCACCGCAGCCCTGCGATGGCGGGCCCTCACCTTCCAGCGGAGCCCTCGCCCTGCGGCGGAGCCCTCGCCCTCCAGGCGGAGCCCTCGCGGAGCCCTCGCCCTGCGGCGGAGCCCTCACCTTCCAGCGGAGCCCTCGCCCTCGCCCTGCGGCGGAGCCCTCACCCTGCGGCGGAGCCCTCACCTTCCAGCGGAGCCCTCGCCCTCGCGCGCGGAGCCCTCGCCCTGCGGCGGAGCCCTCGCCCTGCGGCGGAGCCCTCGCCCTGCGGCGGCGGCGGAGCCCTCGCCTTCCAGCAGAGCCCTCACCTTCCAGCGGAGCCCTCGCCCTGCGGCGGAGCCCTCAGCCTCACCTCCAGCGGAGCCCTCGCCCTGCGGCGGCCCTCGCCCTGCGCCCCTGCGGGCGGAGCCCTCGCCCCCTGCGGCAGAGCCCTCGCCTTCCAGCGGAGCCCTCGCCCTGCCCTGCGGCGGCGGAGCCCTCGCCCTGCGGCGGAGCCCTCACCTTCCAGTGGAGCCCTCGCCCTGCGGCGGAGCCCTCGCCCTGCGGCGGGCCCTCGCCCTGCGGCAGAGCCCTCACCTTCCAGCAGGGTCCAGTCGATGTCCTGGTTCTCGGGCTTGGTCAGCGCTGGGTACTTGTTGAAGAGGTTGGCGACGAAGGCCAGGTTGAGCTTGGGGTTGCCGCTGACCACGTCGGCCGGAGTGACGAACTGCCGGCAGCCCAGGCGCTCCGCCTGCTGCAGCATGTACTCTGCCCTCCTCAGGTCATCCTTCTCCTGCCAGGGCAGCCAGGCAACAGGTCAGGACACAAAGCAAGGCAGATGGGAAGCTCCTGACTTGCTGTGTGCGGCGAGCACAGGAGGTTGGGGTTGGAATGGACCTCCGGAGATCATCCAGGCCAACCCCCTGCCAGAGCAGGAGCATAGGACCCAGCACAGGTCACACAGCAACACATCCAGACAGGGCTGGAAAGGCTCCAGGGAAGGAGACTCCACAACCTCTCTGGGCAGCCTGCTCCAGGGTTCTGCCACCCTCACAGGGAAGAAGTTCCTCCTCCTGTTGAGGTGGAACCTCCTGTGCTGAATTTTTCCATCCCTTGCCCCTTGTCCTACCCCAGGGTGCAACTGAGCAGAGCCTGTCCCCTCCCTCCTGACCCCCAGCCCTCAGCTATTGATAGACATTGATCAGATCCCTCTCAGTCTTCTCCAGACTCAAAAGCCCCAGGGCTTGTTAGAATCAGAATCACACAGGCTGGAACAGACCTCTGAGCTCATCCAGCCCAGCCTGTGACCCAACACCACCACACCCACCACACCGTGCCCCTGAGTGCCACATCCAACCTCTCCTTAAACACCTCCAGGGATGGTGACTCCACCACCTCCCTAGGCAGTCCATCCCCGTGTCTCATTCCCCTTTCCATGAGGAATTGCTTCCTAACATCCAACCTAAATCTCTCTTGGCACAGCTTCAGGCCATGCCCTCTGTCCTGTCACAAGCCACCTGGGAGCAGAGCCTGACCCCCACCTGACTACAACTTCCCTTCAGGTACTGGAGAGTGTGGCAAGGTCCCCCCTGAGTCTCCCCATTCTGGTTGCTCTTCCCTGGACCTGCTCCAGCCCCTCAGGACCTTGAAGCTAGGGGCCCAGAGCTGCACAGAGTGCTCCAGGTGAGGCCACACCAGTGCCCAGCACAGGGCAGAATTCCACCCCTGCTCCTGCTGGCCACACTATTCCTGATGCAGGCCAGGATGCCATTGGCCTTCTTGGCCACCTGGGCACACTGCAGGCTCATGCTCAGCTGTTGTCAGCCAGCACCCCCAGGTCCCTCTCTGCCTGGCTGCTCTCCAGTCACTCACTCCCCAGTCTGCTGCACTGCATGGGGTTGCTGTGGTCAAAGTGCAGCAGCCTGCCCTTGGCCTCGTTAAACCTCATCCTCTTGGCCTCAGCCCAACCTTGGCCTCAGCCAGCCTGGCCAGGGCTCTCTGAAGTGTCTTCCTACATCCCAGCAGATCCACACTGCCCCCAGCTTGGTGTCATCCACCAATTTACTACCTGCAGACTCCATCCCCTCAGCCAAGTCATCAGTAAAGATGCTGAACAGAAGTGGGCCCAGTGCTGATCCCTGGGGGACACTGCTGGTCCCTGGACTGGATGCCACAACCACCCTCTGTGCCCACTCCTCCAGCCAGCTTTTAGCCCAGCCAAGGGTGCACCTGCCCAAGCCATGGGCTGCCAGCCTTGCCAGGAGGATGCTGTGGGAGACTGTGTCAACTCCCCTCAAATTCATTAGGCATCAGCTGATAAGCAAATGGATGAAGCTGCACAGCCTGGTCCCTGCTGCTGCTGCTGTGGAAGTCACTCTCCCAGGCTGCCTTGGTGCTGCTCCTAACACAGTGCTCCTGGAACTGGGTGGAGTGGCTGACACTCCATCAGGCTCTGCTGCCATTCAGCCAGACCTGGACAGGCTGCAGAGCTGTGTGGATTGTGGAAAGGAACCTCAAGAAGGATGAGTGCAGGGTCCTGCACCTGGGGAGGAACAACCACCTGCAGCAGGACAGGTGAGGGGGCAGCTGCTGGGAAGCAGCTCCATGGAGAAGGCCCTGAGAGTGCTGGTGGGCAACAAGTTCTGCTTGGGACAGCAATGTGCCCTGGGGGCCAAGAAGGCCAATGGGGTCCTGGGGGCATTCAGAGGAGTGTGTCCAGCAGAGCCAGGGAGGGTCTCCTCCCCCTCTGCTCTGCCAAGACCTCACCTGGAATATTGCATCCAGCTCTGGGCTCCCCAGGTCAGGAGGGACAGGGATCTGCTGGAGAGAGTCTAAGGGAGGGCTCCAAGGATGCTGAAGGGACTGCAGCACTGCCTGGGGAGGAGAGGCTGAGAGCCCTGGGGCTGTTTAGTCTGGAGAGGAGAAGGCTGAGAGGGATCTGATCAATGTCTATCAATAGCTGAGGGTTGGGGGTCAAGAGGAAGGGGCCAGGCTCTTTTCAGAGGGCTCCTTTGAGAGGCCAAGAGGCAATGGACACAAAGTGGAACCCAGGAGGTTCCACCTCAATATGAGGAAAAACCTCTTTGGTGTGAGGCTGCTGGAGGCCTGGAGCAGGCTGTGGAGTCTCCTGCTCTGGAGACTTTCAAACTCCTCCTGGATGTGTTCCTGTGTGACCTGCCCCGGGTGACCCTGCTGTGGCAGGGGGTTGGGCTCATTCTCCAGAGGCCCCTGCCAACCCCCACCATCCTGGGATCCTGTGACTCTCCAAGTTTCTGTTCTTTCCAACTGTTGTGCTCTCTGCCCTTAGATGTTCAAAAGCAGAAGGCAGCAAGCTCCCAGGTGGAGCAGAGCCACAGATGCTTTCCCGGTCCTGTTGGCTACCTGGCAGGCAGCGACCAGGCCTGCAGCAAGCACTCCTTCAGCAGGCACTCGAGGTGTGCCAGGCCCACTGACACTTTAGACACTCTAGAAACTCAGCTGCCAGGTGAGCCAGAGGTCAGAGGGCAGTGACAGGGCAGGGGTGGCTTGTGGCAGGAGGCCAGGACAGCCTGGACACTTACATTGAAGCCAGACATGTTAATATCGATCTGAGGCTCTCCTTCCTTCTGCCCTTTAGGTGCAATTTGATTGAGGAGGTGGAAATAGGCTCTGGAATCCTGGAAAGAGATGAAGAAACAAACTTCAGGTCTCCCCCACCACCACCAGCAGTGAACATCACCACAGCCACTCATTGCAGGCTCATTTTAACAAGTCACTGTGCACAGCTGAGTACCTTCACTGAGTTACCAAAATCTGTAAGCTTAAAGGAGAGCACAAGGGGGAGGAAATCCAGGCAGCAGGAAAGGAAAGAGAAAGGGGAAAGGTTAGAAACAGTCAGGATGCAAACTGTGGAGTTCAACTGTTTGCTGCAAGCTCTGGTGTCACAGCTGAAGCAGGCAGGGACCCCATGCTGCTCCTTCTGCCAGGGTGACCCCAAGGCAGCCCTTACCCCTAAAGAAGGCTACAGCAACAATGCCAACGGCCCCACAAAGACAAAGAGGATTCTGAGAAGTCTGAAAGTCTTCTCCTGTGCCTACCCATTAGCTGGAGCTCCTTAAAGGAGAGAAGCCAGGGACTGGCCCAGGCTAGGAGGAGCAAATAGCTGCAGTAATTATTTATCAGCTACAAGTCCTTTTAGTCCAAAGCACTAAGAAAGACCTCAGCACATCCTCACAGCCCGTGGGTTGCACCAGGGAAGCCACCAGCTGTCAGCAAAGCTGCTGAGCAGCTTTGAAGCTGGCAATCAGAGTGCCCACTGCAGTGTGCATGCAGGCACATACAGAGGGGAGGGCTCTGGGCTGCCCAGGCACCTCAGTTAGCAAGTGGTTTTCTTTCCACCCTTTAACCTTCAGTTCTCTTTCTCCTCCTCAAAGCTTCTGGCCATGTGCTGAGGTCAGTGTCCAAAGGAAAACAAGAACCCCCATTGCCCAGGAGCCACCCCCCTGTGAGTGCTGAGCTTTCCCTCAGGGGGGAAAATAGCTGCAAATCCCTGCACTCCCATTCTCAGCCCACTGCAGGGAACAGGAGGTCCTTGTTTCCTTTCTTTTGCCCTCCAGGAGGGCTCTCAGTACCTTGATATCTGAGCTGAAGTTATTGATTTTGTGCCACCCTGCGTTTTCCAAGTGGAAGTTGGCCCATCGTAGGAGCAGCTCCTCTGGGGACAGCTTCATAAGGTCCTCCAGATTCTCCCCATCACGAAGTAAGGCAGCCAGTGCTAGGAAAGAGAAAGTCCTTGTGAGGGGAAGGAAGGAAGGAGTGTTCCAGAGGCAAACCTGCACACCAGAATTCAGAGTTACAGCAGCATCTTTGGTCTCTTCTCCCAGGCAACCAGTGGCAGCACAAGAGGACAGGAAGAAGTGAGCCCGTCCCTGGCAGACACAGAGCAGCTCACTCATCCTGGCCTGCAGCAGGAAGAGTGTGGCCAGCAGGAGCAGGGAGGTCATTGTGCCCCTGTGCTCAGCACTGCTGAGGCCACACCTTGAGTCCTGTGTCCACTTCTGGGCTCCTCAGTTCAAGAAGGACATTGAGACACTGGAAGGTGTCCAGAGAAGGGCAACAAGGCCGGGGAGAGGCCTTGAGCACAGCCCTGTGAGGAGAGGCTGAGGGAGCTGGGGTTGCTTAGCCTGGAGAAGAGGAGGCTCAGGGGAGACCTTCTTGCTCTCTACAACTTCCTGAAGGGAGGTTGTAGCCAGGTGGGGGTTGGTCTCTTCTCCCAGGCAGCCAGCACCAGAACAAGAGGACACAGTCTCAAGCTGTGCCAGGGGAGGTTTAGGCTGGAGGTGAGGAAGAAATTCTTCCCAGAAAGAGTAACTGGCCATTGGGATGTGCTGCCCAGGGAGGTGGTGGAGTCACCATCACTGGAAGTGTTTCAGAAGAGCCTGGATGAGGCACTTGGTGCCATGGTTTAGCTGATCAGATGGTGTTGGGTGATAGGTTGGACTGGATGACCTCAAAGGTCTTTTCCAACCTGGTTAATTCTGTATTCTATTCTGTATTCTATTCTGCCCAGAGCCCTGTCCAGCCTCACCTTGAATATCTCCAGGGATGGAGTCTCAACCACCTCCCTGGGCAACCTCTTCCAGTGTTCCACCACCCTCATGGTGCAGAACTTGTTCCTCACATCCAATCTCAATCTCCTCTCATTTCAAACCATTGCTCCTGGTCCTGTCCCTGCAGGCCTTTGCAAACAGTCTCTCTCCATCCTTCTTGCAGCCCCTTCAGGTACTGCCAGGCTGCTATTAGGTCTCCCCAGAGCCTTCTCTTCTCCAGGGCGAACACCCCCAGCTCCCTCAGCCTGTCCTCACAGCAGAGCTGCTCCAACCCCCTGAGCATTTTCATGGCCTCCTCTGGACAAAGGGACACAGTCTCAAGCTGTGCCAAGGGAGGTTCAGGCTGGAGGGGAGGAGAAGGTTCTTCCCAGCAAGAGAGATTGGCCATTGGGGTGTGCTGCCCAGGGAGGTGGTGGAGTCACCATCCCTGGAGGTGTTCAAGAGGGGATTGGATGTGGCACTTGGAGCCATGGTTTAGTTGTCAGGAGGTGTTGGGTGACAGGTTGGACTTGATGATCTCTGAGGTCTTTTCCAACCTGGCTGTTTCCATGATTCCAGGGGGAGGACAATACCAACCATTGGTTAACTCCAAACAATCTGAACAGCAGTGGAGTTTTTCCCAACTTGGAGAAGTGTGTCAGGAACATTTCCCATTTTCTCACAGGACACAATTCCCTGGCCTCCCCATGCAGTCTTTTCAACTGATGAGAGCAGGCTAAATGCAAATTTACTTCTACCTGAGTGACAAAGGCAAGAAACCAAGAGAAGAGCCCTTCCAGCGACCCACTGCTTCCCCTGCCCTGCATTTCCACTCTAAGCCAAACTACTGCACAGCTGGGAAGCTTCAAGGGAAGCCACCAAAGCTCCTCCATCCAGCTGGGTGCTCCTGAGAGCCCATGCAGGAACAGCAGAGCTCTGTGAAGGGTTTGCAAAGCTTCAGCTCTGGAGGCTGTGGTGCAGGACCGAGTGAGCCCTGCGGGGAGCTGAGGCGCCGCTCTCAAAGCGCCAGAACCAAAGCAAGAGCTCAGCTGCACCACTGACAGCAGCAGGGAGGATCTGAGCCATTGCAAACACATTCCCAAAGAGGCTGGAGACCTCCTTTTTGGTTGTTATTAAGGAAGATTGCAGACTGATTGAATGGTTGGAGTTGGAAGGGACTTGCAAAGATCCACCAGTTCCAGCACCCCTGCCGTGGGCAGGGACACCTCCCACCAGCACAGGCTGCTCAAGGCCTCATCCAGCCTGGCCTTCAACACCCCCAGGGAGGAGGCAGCCACAGCCTCCCTCAGCAACATGTTCCAGTGTCTCCCCACCCTCACTCCAAAGAATTTCTTCCTCATCTCCAGTCTCAAACTCCCCTCTCCCAGCTCAAAGCCATTGTCCCTCATCCTGTCCCTCCCAGTCCTTGTCCCAAGTCCCTCCCCAGCTCCCCTGCAGCCCCTTCAGGTACTGGAAGGCTGCTCTAAGGTCTCCCTGGAACTTTCTCTTCTCCAGGCTGAACAGCCTCAACTCTCTCAGCACCACCCTCACTCTCAAGAATTTCTTCCTCATCTCCAGTCTCAATCTCCCCTCTCCCAGCTCAAAGCCACTGTCCCTCATCTTTTCAGTACAATCCATTCTCAAAAGTCCCTTCCTGGCTTTCTGGTAGCTCCCCTTCAGCTACTGAAGACGTGTAGCTGTCTCTAATCAGCAAGCATTGTTGCCACCCCCAACACCATTATGTACCTGTGGCTGAGGCACACCAGGGAAGCCTGCCCAGCCCCAGACCCCCCACAGCAATGTGCTCAATCTCACCACAAAGCTTGCACCAGGATGTGCCTTGACTTAGAGCCTTGTATTCAGCCAGCTCTCCAAGGCTGACATCACCCAGACAGCACAACCCCCACCTGAACCTGGCTGCAGGGCACTCAGCTTGGCACATGCCCTCTGGAACCTGAAGGTGAGCATCCCCCTTTCAAGCAGAGGAGGGGAGAGGCAGTGGCAGGCTGTGAATGACAGCTTTAGAAGTGATCACTTCATGGCTCTCAGGATGTCAGGGGTTGGAAGGGACTTCTGGAGATCTTCCAGTCCAAGCCCCCTGCCAGAGCAGGAGCAGAGGATCCAGCACAGGTCACACAGGAACACATCCAGATGGGGCTGGAAAGGCTCCAGGGAAGGAGACTCCACAACCTCTCTGGGCAGCCTGCTCCAGGGCTCTGGGACCCTCACAGGGAAGAAGTTCCTCCTCATGTTCGGGTGGAACCTCCTGTGCTGGAGTTTATATCCATTGTCCCTTGGCCTATCCCAGGGTGCAACTGAGCAGAGCCTGTCCCTGTCCCCTCCCTCCTGACCCCCAGCCCTCAGCTATTGATAGACATTGATTAATTCCCCTCTCAGTCGTCTTCTCTCCAGACTAAACAGCCTCACAGACTTTCAAAGACCTTTGAGATCAAGTCTAAGCTCACCTAGAACTCACAGCCTGTGAGAGACTCAACCTTGTCTCTCTTGATGTGACTCAGCAAAGATAAAATCACCTTTGCTGCTTGCCCAGACAACAGCTGATGTGTACTGGGCAGATGCCACTGGATAAGGACTCTCTGGAATGTGCCCAGACAAGATCAGCTCTGCTCATCAGCTACCCTGGGAAGGGAGGATGCTGCAGAGCATGCACCACCTGGACACATCCCTAGAACTCTGTACAAAAGATCTGAGCAGCTCCTGGCTCAGGAGAAGGAAAACACCTGGGCAGTGCAGCTCTGAAGAAAACACCAGGAGAGAAAAGGACAGGGACAGGAGGAAAGACATCCCCATGGAGCCTGGAGGCAGCAGAGCAGGAGGAAGCCTCTCTCCATCTCCTAAGTTCCACCTGCTGCAACTCCTGGAGCTGAAAAGGCTGCTCAGAGAAGGATTTGGACTTGGACTTTGGGATCTCTCCCTCCCCTCCTCTGCTGGAGGACAGCACAGCCAACAAGGATGACCTCTCCTCCAAGCCAAACCTGCAGCAGCCTTCCTCCACAGACCCAAACTGTCTTGGGGGTTGTGGGTGGTAATATAATTCCTCTCCTCTTTTCCCTCCCTCTATTTTCCCTCCCTCTCTCTCTCTCTCTCTCTCTCTCTCTCCCTTCTTCTGATCCATCCACTTTATTCTGTAAATCAATAGCCTCGAGGGCTGTTGATATTTTGGCCTCATTTGTGCCTCCATTTTCACAACACAGAATGTTCAAAAGAACTGAGGCTCTTTGCCTCTCTGGACTGAGACACAGCCCCACCGCTGCTAAGCCCCTGCCACTAACCCACATTCCCCAGCACCACATCCAGGCAGCTTTTAAACCCCTCAGGGGTGGTGACTCCACCACCTCCCTGGGCAGCCTGGGACAGTGCCTGAGAGCCCTTGATGGGAAGAAGTTGTTCCTGACATCCAACCTGAACCTCCCCAGGCACAACTGGAGGCTCTTTCCTCTTGTACTCTCACTTGTTGCATGGGAGAAGAGACCAACCCCCCCCACCCCCCTGGGCAGCCTAGGACAGTGCCTGAGGCTCCTTGCTGGGCAGACATTGCCCCTTCACACTTCACTGTCCTTTCCTTTAGATCCTGCAGCTGAGTCAGGGCAATCCCAAGTACCAATACAAGCTGGGCAGGGATTGGCTTGAGAGCAGCCCTGAAGAAAAGGCCTTGGGGGTGCTGGGGGAGGAGAAGCTCAACAGGAGCCAGCAGGGAGCACTTGCAGCCCAGAGAGCCAAGCAGAGCCTGGGCTGCAGCAGGAGAAGCAGAGCCAGCAGGGCCAGGGAGGGGATTCTGCCCCTCTGCTCCACTCTGCTGAGACCACAGCTGGAGCTCTGGGGCCAGTTCTGGAACCTCTGTGCCAGGAAGGATCTGGAGGTGCTGGAAGGTGTCCAGAGCAGGGCCACGAGGAGGAGCAGAGGGCTGGAGCTGCTCTGCTATGAGGACAGACTGAGGGAGTTGGGGTTGTGCAGGCTGGAGAGGAGAAGGCTCTGAGGAGACCTTCTTGTGGCCTTCCAGGATCTGCAGGGGGCTCCAAGAAAGCTGGGGAGGGACTTTTGAGGGTGTCAGGGAGGGATAGGACTGGGGGGAATGGAACAGAAATAGAAATGGGGAGATTCAGCTTGGATGTGAGGAAGAAGTTGTTCCCCATGAGGGTGGTGAGAGGGTGGTTGCCCAGGGAGGTGGTGGCAGCCTCCTGCCTGAAGGTGTTGGCAGCCAGGCTGGATGTGGCTGTGAGCAGCCTGCTGCGGTGTGAGGTGTCCCTGCCCATGGCAGGAAGTGGCTGCTCCTTGAGGCCCCTCCCAGCTGCCTGATGCTGTGGGGGTGCTTTACCTTCGTTCCTGCTGAGCTCGATGTCGGCGAAGAGGCCGATCTTGATGATCTGCCAGAGCAGCCCCAGCACCAGGTGGGGCTTCCCTTCCCTCAGATCCTCCGCCCCGATATTGACCACATGGCACCCGATGGCCGACGCCGAGTTCAGTGCCAGGTTCAGGTTCTCCTGTGAAGAGCAGCGCCGCTGAGTGAGACACAGCCAGGGGAGATGCTGCTTTGCCTTTCATCTAGCACCAGGGAGCAGAGATTCCTCCCTCGGTCCTGCTCCGGCGGCTCGGAGGGAAGGGCTCCCCGCGGGCGCTCTCTCCGGCTGAAGGTTGAACCAGAGCTGCGGTGGCCGCAGGCTGAATCAGTAAGAACTGAAGCAGGCACCAGGGTTTAATTTCAGCCTCTGGTATTTAGTTTCAGCCTCTGAGTTAAGTTAGTGGTGCCAACGTGGATAAGGCTGCAGAAGTTATTCATTGGTACACAAACACCTCCCGCTCCCCTCCCGCCCCCAGCCCGCGGCACCATGGGATGCCCGCGGCGGGTTGTTCGGAAAGCCGACGCCACAACCCACAGCGCTGGTAAGAGGCAGCCCTGCCCAGGATGACCACGGCAGCACAGCACAGCAGCTGCAAGCCAGGAAGCTCGGCATTTTCACACCTGGTGAGCTGCACCCCACAGCGCTGCCAGTGAAAGCTGCCCTGAATCACTGAACACAAACGCCAACCCCGCTCCTCTCCGGGCTCCCACAGCAGCGCCTGAAGCCAGCAAGGCTGGTTGCAGCCGCCCTGACCGTGACCAAGAGCCGTACCTGGATGATGAATGGGGTCAGTTTCTTCTTGTTGATTGCTCTCTCATCGATAGTGTCCGGGACAGACAGATTGATCATTTTGCTGGCAGGAGGCAGGCAAAACAAACCACCAACAAACACACCACAAAACAGAACAAAACCAGTGACGTTTAACCCACATAGAATCATAGAATCAGTCAGGGTTGGAAGGGACCACAAGGATCATCCAGTTCCAACCCCCTGCCATGGGCAGGGACACCCTACACTAGATCAGCCTGGCCAGAGCCTCATCCAGCCTGGGCTTAAACACCTCCAGGGACGGGGCCTCAACCACCTCCCTGGATAACCTGACCTTTCACCTCAGCAAAACTCAAAGCCCCCCTCGCAGCACACACTGCCTTTCTTCAGGGGTGGCCTTTTACTTTTGGGGGTGGTGGGGTGGTGGGGGTGGGCTTTGTTTTCCAAATCAAGGCTGTGCAAATCAGCAGTTAATATTTAGGTGCCCAAGGAGGTGTCTGTAACTAATAGCTAAGCCCTGAAACCTTAAACACCTCACTGGCCACTCCCTGCTCTCAGCTGCTGGAGCACAAAGAGGACATGAATTATTCAGGGTGCAGGCACTGAACTGGTGAAGCCTCATCGCTCCCTGTGATAGCCACTGCAGGGGTGTTTCCTCCTGGGCTAAGGATGCCCTGCTGCTGGCAAGGAGGAGCTGCTGCAGGAAGGCAGGCACACCCCCCAGGGCTCGGTGGGAGGCGCACAGCAGGGTTGTGAGGCACCAGGAAAGCCATGGCAAGGGTTCGCCTGAGAGCCTGAGCTGGTGTGCTGAAAGGGCTGAAGGAGTTGAAAGCAGGGAAGGGAAAGAGCAGCACCAGAAAGCCAAACACAATCCACGAACCAGAGAGGAAATAAAAAGGA
Organism: Picus viridis; assembly: GCA_033816785.1. Lineage (NCBI taxonomy): Eukaryota > Metazoa > Chordata > Aves > Piciformes > Picidae > Picus > Picus viridis. The sequence continues at coordinate 2,241,171 of CM066580.1, forward strand.
AGAAGGAAGGGAAAGGGAAAAGAAGAAAGGAAGAAAGAGGGAGGGGGGAAGGAAGAGGCGGGGGAAGGGAGGGAGGAAGGAGGGGGAAGGGAGGGAGGAAGGAGGGGGAAGGGAGGGAGGAAGGAGGGGGAAGGGAGGGAGGAAGGAGGGGGAAGGGAGGGAGGAAGGAGGGGGAAGGGAGGGAGGAAGGAGGGGGGAAGGGAGGGAGGAAGGAGGGGGAAGGGAGGGAGGAAGGAGGGGGAAGGGAGGGAGGAAGGAGGGGGAAGGGAGGGAGGAAGGAGGGGGAAGGGAGGGAGGAAGGAGGGGGAAGGGAGGGAGGAAGGAGGGGGAAGGGAGGGAGGAAGGAGGGGGAAGGGAGGGAGGAAGGAGGGGGAAGGGAGGGAGGAAGGAGGGGGAAGGGAGGGAGGAAGGAGGGGGAAGGGAGGGAGGAAGGAGGGGGAAGGGAGGGAGGAAGGAGGGGGGAAGGGAGGGAGGAAGGAGGGGGAAGGGAGGGAGGAAGGAGGGGGAAGGGAGGGAGGAAGGAGGGGGAAGGGAGGGAGGAAGGAGGGGGAAGGGAGGGAGGAAGGAGGGGGAAGGGAGGGAGGAAGGAGGGGGAAGGGAGGGAGGAAGGAGGGGGGGGAAGGGAGGGAGGAATGAGGGGGAAGGGAGGGAGGAAGGAGGGGGAAGGGAGGGAGGAAGGGAGGGGGAAGGGAGGGAGGAAGGAGGGGGAAGGGAGGGAGGAAAGAGGGGGGAAGGGAGGGAGGAAAAAGGGGGGAAGGGAGGGAGGAAAAGGGGGGAAGGGAGGGAGGAAAAAGGGGGAAGGGAGGGAGGAAAAAGGGGGAAGGGAGGGAGGAAAAAAGGGGGAAGGGAGGGAGGAAAAAGGGGGAAGGGAGGGAGGAAAAAAGGGGGAAGGGAGGGAGGAAGGGAGGGAGGAAGGAAGGAACTTGGAAGGAAGGACCAAGGAAAGAAGGAAGGAAGGGAGGAAGGAAAAGGAAGGGGGGAAGGAAGGAAGGAAGGAAGGAAGGAAGGAAGGAAGGAAGGAAGGAAGGAAGGAAGGAAGGAAGGAAAGGAAGGAAGGAAGGAAGGAAGGAAGGAAGGAAGGAAGGAAGGAAGGAAGGAAGGAAGGAAGGAAGGAAGGAAGGAAGGAAGGAAGGAAGGAAGGAAGGAAGGAAGGAAGGAAGGAAGGAAGGAAGGAAGGAAGGAAGGAAGGAAGGAAGGAAGGGAGGAAGGAAGGAAGGAAGGAAGGAAGGAAGGAAGGAAGGAAGGAAGGAAGGAAGGAAGGAAGGGAGAAACTAGGAAGGGAGGAAGGGAGGAAGGGAGGAAGGGAGGAAGGGAGGAAGGGAGGAAGGGAGGAAGGGAGGAAGGGAGGAAGGGAGGAAGGGAGGAAGGGAGGAAGGGAGGAAGGAGGAAGGGAGGAAGGGAGGAAGGGAGGAAGGGAGGAAGGCATTCACTTGCATGGAAGCACCAAAGCACCAACCCAAACCCCTCCACATAAAACACCGTTGGTGTCTAGCAGCCCTGGATGCTTTTGCATTGCAGCATGCAGTCAGGTCAGCTCTCTTTAGTAACTGCAGTGCACCTAGGATCACAGGCAGCAGGAGGATGGCCAGAAGATGGACTTTGGGTGCAGTTCGAGGGTCCCTAACATTCCCACAGAGGTCACTGTCTGTCTAAAGATCCGAGAAAGCAGCTCTGCCCTTCCCCAGGCTACCTCACACCACGCTCACTTGGCACCAGGACAACCTCTGCTCCCACAGGGCACCTCCTCCCCTTCAGCAAAGCCGGTCTCAAGCCCTACCAAAGACACTAAACCAAACCACCAGCTTGTGAAGCTGGCTCCAGAGCTGAAGCATCCCACGGGGCCTGCCAAAGCCTGGCTGCCCCAGCTCCATTGTGTGCACACAGAACAGCCTGGTGACACACAGCAGGCACTAAAGCAGGGGAGAAAGAGGCTGAAAATTCTCCTCACAAGCTGTTATGGGGTGCTCTAAACCCCCTTCCCCACCACCACCAAAGGAGGTTGGGGGAAAGAAAAAGGCTCTAAATTGCCTTCCCCACCCGCTGGGGGCCAGGTGAAAAGGCTCCAATCTTCCCCCACGGGAGCTGAAGCCCTTTGCTGCACTTTGGCCACAGCAACCCCAGGCAGTGCTACAGGCTGGGGGCAGAGTGGCTGAGAGCAGCCAGGCAGAGAGGGACCAGTGGTGGACAGCAGCTGAACAGGAGCCAGCAGTGTGCCCAGGGGGCCAAGAAGGCCAAGGGCATCCTGGCCTGCATTAGGAACAGTGTGGCCAGCAGGAGCAGGGAGGTCATTCTGCCCTGTGCTCAGCACTGCTGAGGCCACACCTGGAGTCCTGTGTCCAGTTCTGGGCTCCTCAGGTTAGGAAAGCTGTTGAGCTGCTGGAAGGTGTCCAGAGAAGGGCAAGAAAGCTGGGGAGGGGTCTGGGGCACAGCCCTGTGAGGAGAGGCTGAGGGAGCTGGGGTTGCTTAGCCTGCAGAAGAGGAGGCTCAGGGGAGACCTCATTGCTCTCTCCAACTCCCTGCAGGGAGGTTGTAGCCAGGTGGGGGTTGGTCTCTTCTCCCAGGCAGCCAGCACCAGAACAAGAGGACACAGTCTCAAGCTGTGCCAGGGGAGGTTCAGGCTGGAGGTGAGGAGAAAGTTCTTCCCAGCAAGAGAGATTGCCCATTGGGATGTGCTGCCCAGGGAGGTGGTGGAGTCACCATCCCTGGAGGTGTTCAAGAGGGGAGTGGATGTGGCACTTGGGAGCCACGGTTTAGTTGTCAGGAGGGGTTGGCTGGCAGGTTGGACTTGCTGCTCTCTGAGGTCTCCCTGATGCTATGGCTCCATGACTTACCAGAGCACAATCCCATCTCCCACAGCTTTGAAGAGGTCGTCTGTGTTGGGGTTCATGGGAATGACGTGCCTGCAGTCGGGATCGTTCTCCAGGGCTTTGTTCATCCAGTTTACAAAGGCATATTTTTCTTCCTCTAAGATAAGCAAGTGCAAATTTTACATCTCAACATTTTGGATTTTCTTTAATCTTTAGCAAAGGGTTCCCCCCCCCCCCAAAAGAATCAGTGTACAATTAACACCATCCCCCCACCGTCATTACCACACCAGCTGATAAGCCACACAAAGTCTAAAGGGATCTGACTCTCCCTTCCAGGTCCCATAATCTTCCTGTCATTCATTTATTACTCAACAGCTTTATTACAGCCACCTCCCTGGGCAGCACATTCCAAAGGGCAATATCTCCTTCTGGGAAGAGCTTTGTTCCAAGATCAAACCTAAACTTCCCCTGGCACAGCTTGAGACTGTGTCCTCTTGTTCTGGTGCTGGCTGCCTGGGAGAAGAGACCAACCCCCACCTGGCTACAACCTCCCTGCAGGGAGTTGGAGAGAGCAAGAAGGTCTCCCCTGAGCCTCCTCTTCTCCAGGCTAAGCAACCCCAGCTCCCTCAGCCTCTCCTCACAGGGCTGTGCTCCAGACCCCCTCCCCAGCTTTCTTGCCCTTCTCTGGACACCTTCCAGCAGCTCAACAGCTTTCCTAACCTGAGGGGCCCAGAACTGGACACAGGACTCAAGGTGTGGCCTCAGCAGTGCTGAGCACAGGGCGCAATGACTTCCCTGCTCCTGCTGGCCACACTCTTGCTGATGCAGGCCAGGATGCCCTTGGCCTTCTTGGCCCCCTGGGCACACTGCTGGCTCCTGTTCAGCTGCTGCCAACCAATACCCCCTGGTACCTTTCTGCCTGGCTGCTCTCCAGCCACTCTACAGGCTGGGGACTGTGGAGAGTGGAGAGGCAGAGAGCAGCTGGAGAGTGGCCAGACAGAAAGACCTTCTCATTCTGTCCTGCTCTCACCTTGATGTGCTATCAGGCAGCTAGCAGAGAACGGGGCAAGGCACTGTAGGGATCTCCTGCTTTGGAGATCTGCACTCTACTTGGCCAAGAGAGGAGCAGCAAGGTGTACAGATCAGCTAGTCTGGAGATCTGGGCTGCAGGTGGGCAAGAGAGGTGCAGGAAGGGGGAGTGGTACCTGAGTAGGAGTGCTGTGTGCCCTCGCTGGAGAGCTCGGAGGTGCCCCCGATGGCACAGATCCCTTCCTTCCTGTTGATGGCTTTCCGGAAGGTCTTGGCAATGTCACTGCTCTTCACCTCTTGGAAAATCTGCAAGTCAAAGTGCTCTGTCAGGTAAAGAAACACCTCTCCTCCACAACATGAAAAGGACCACAGAAGCAGCCATTTCTTCTCAGCTTCACAGCAAGCTTGGTAGTGAAAAAAACCCCAAACCAACCACACCCGTCAGCAAAGGTGGAGGGCACAGCGAGGGTGGAGCAGGATTAGGTGGAACAGGGACAGCGGGGCAGTCATCCCAAACCTTCTCAAACCTATTGCAGGTGCCTGCTGAAACCAGAAGCATCAGGCATGAAGACCTCACACACGGTCACCTGGCCAAGGAGATTTCAAAAGGCCACGAGACGCAGAACGTGAACCCCTTGGCAGTCAGAGCAGGTCACGCATGCAGCAGGACCCCAGCTGACACAGCTGCTGTGCCTGAACCTCTCTGTGGAAGCACACACACCTGGGAATGTGACTTCACTTCACACCCAAGACGGGGGCCACAAACCCAAGAACGAGGCAACACTCAGCTCTGCGACAAACAGGTAGCAAACAGTGCTCCAGGAGAGCTTCCCCCTCCCCTAACACCAGGGAAACACTTCCCCCTCCCCTAACACCAGGGAAGCACTTCCCCCACCCCTAACACCAGGGAAGCACTTCCCCCACCCCTAACACCAGGGAAGCACTTCCCCCTCCCCTAACACCAGGGAAGCACTTCCCCCTCCCCTAACACCAGGGAAGCACTTCCCCCACCCCTAACACCAGGGAAACACTTCCTTCTCCCCTAAAAACAAGGGAGGAAAACAGTTCTCCCCTCCCCTAAAGCCAGGGAAGCACGTCCCTCTCCCCTAAAACCAGGGAAACACTTCCCCCTCCCCTAAAACCAGGGAAACAGTTTCCCCTCCCCTAAAAACAAGGGGAGGAAAACAGTTTCTTCTCCCCTAAAAACAAGGGGAGGAAAACAGTTCCCTCTCCCCTAAAAACCAGGGAAACACTTCCCTCTCCCCTAAAAACAAGGGGAGGAAAACAGTTCTCCCTCCCCTAAAACCAGGCCTGGGCTAACTGACAAAACACCCTCAGCCTTGGGGGCAGAGGAGATGCTTCAATGCAGAAGGACTGCAGGTGTTACTGACCAGCTTGTGTTTAACTCTTGCTGGCCCTACAGAGCTAAGCAGTTGTGAGAAAAAAAACAAGCTTTCAGTGACTTAAAAGCCTGCTGCAGCTCACAGGAGGCACTGGGCTGGAGGGGACCCACGAAGGTCATCTTGTCCAACCCCCCTGTAGTGCACAGGGACAGGGAATGACAGAATGGTTTTGGTTCAAAAAGCCCTCTAAGATCATCAACCCAACCCCACCATGGCCACCAAACCCTGGCCCCAAGTGCCATGGCCACAGGTTCCTTGAACCCCTCCAGGGATGGGGACTCCACCACCTCCCTGGGCAGCCTCTGCCAGTCCCTGACCACTCTTGCACCAAAGACATTTTTCCTCATCTCCAGCCTAACCCTCCCCTGGCACAATTTCAGGTCATTTCCTTTTGTCCTATCACCTGATCCTAGGGAGCAGAGCCCAACCCCCACCTGGCTCCAACTTCCTCTCAGGGAGCTGTGGAGAGCAATGAGGTCTCCCCTCAGCCTCCTCTTCTCCAGGCTGAACACCCCCAGCTCCCTCAGCTGCTCCTCCCCAGCCCTGTTCTCCAGCCCCTTCCCCAGCCTGGTTGCCCTTCTCTGGACCTGCTCCAGCCTCTCAATGTCCTTCTTGGAGTGAGTTCCCCAAAACTGAACCCAGTATGTGAGGTGAGGCCTCACCAGTGCTGAGTCCAGGGGCACATCTCCAGCTAGACTAGGTTGCCCCGAGCCCATCAAGATTGACCTTAAATGTCTCCTAGGATGGGACCTCAACCACCTCCCTGGGCAGCCTGTGTCAGTGGAAAGGAACCTTGAGGGTCATCTTGTCCCCCCCACTGCAGTCAGCAGGAACACCTCCATCTAGATCAGGTTGCTCAGAGGCCTGTCAAGTTTGACCTTGAATGTCTCCAGGGATGGGGCCTCCACTGCATCCCTGGGCAGCCTGTGCCAGTGTTCCACCACCTTCCCTGTGCAGAGCTTCCTCCTGATGTCCAACCTAACCCTCCCCTGCTCCACTTCCAAACCATTGCCCCTCATCCTGTAACTCCAAACCCTTCTTCACAGTCCCTCCCCAGCCTTCCTGGAGATCCCCATTCAGAAACGCCACTGTAAGGCCTCCCCAGAGCCTCCTCTGCTCCAGGCTAAGGGGAAAGGGGAAAAAAACACCCAACAACCCTCCCTGGAAACTGAACCAAGTTAGTTTCCACCAGGCTGCAAACACAACTGCAAGGCCCTCCTTTGTCCCACAGCCCCCAGCAGAAGTGCTGAGGGTTAGCAAGCAGCAACAGCTCTGGGTCTCCAAACCCGCTGCCGTCTACTGTGCGGCTTTAGCTGTCCCCAAAGGCGTCCCCCAGGCCGTTGCCACCCGTTCCAAGGTAGGCACAGGAGGCTGATTTCTGCCTTCCTGGTGCACAGGTTAAGAGTGATGGCCCAGCTCAAACCACCAGCTGCAAACATGCACCCAGCATGCAGGTGTGGGCAGGCTGCAAGCGAGCTCCAACTTACGAGGCGGCTCCGAACTCAAGAGCTCAGAGGGGCTGAAAACAATGAGGGAACAGAAGGTGAAGGTAAACGAAGAAATGCCAAGAAAAAGGCTGGCTGAGAGGAAAACCTCAAAGGTACTGCCCAGGCTTTTGTGCCTCTCTCAGTATTCAGCCATCAGAGCATGGAAAGGATGAAGGGATGGATATGGAAGCAGTACCCCTGGAGAAATGTTCTGCTTCTGTGAAAATAAAGCAAATGACATTTTCTTCTCTCACCTGTTTTCAGGGAAGAAGGTTGGAGGTCAGGTTTATTCTCCAACTTCTAGCTCCTCACTCCTGTTCCATTCTTTTAAGGCAACAAACAGATCTGATGTTTTTTCTAGGTCTCAGCATCTAGCACGTTCCATGGCATCACAGAAGGGCTCAGGTTGGAAGGGACCTCAGAGATCATCTACTCCAACTCCCCGGCCATGGGATGCCTCTCAATTAGACCTGCTTGCATGAGGCCTCATCCCACCTGGCCTTAAACACCTCATCCAAGCTGGCCTTAAATACCTGCAGGGAGGAGGCAGCCACAGCCTCCCTGGGCAACCTGTGCCAGAGTCTCACCACCCTTATACTGAAGAACTTCTTCCTCAGCTCCACTCTAACCCTGCTCTGCCTCAGCTTCAAACCATTCCCCCTTGGCCTGTCCCTAGACCCCCTCAGCAAAAGTCTCTCTGCAGCCTTCCTGCAGGATCCCTTCAGGTCCTGGCAGGCAGCTCTGAGGTCCCCCTGGAGCCTTCTCTTCTCCAGGCTGAACACCCCCAGCTCCTTCAGCCTGTGCTCACAGCAGAGCTGCTCCAGCCCTTGGATCCTCCTTGTGGCCTCCTCTGGCCTCACTCCAGCAGCTCTGTGTCCAGCTCCTTCTGCTGGGGACACCAGAACTGGAGGCAGGATTGGAGGTGAGGTCTGAGCAGAGCAGAGCCCAGGGGCAGAATCCCCTCTGCTGCCCTGCTGCCCACCCTGCTCTGGCTGCAGCCCAGCACACAGCTGCCTGCTGGGCAGCAGGAGGGCACTGCTGGCTCCTGGGGAGCTGATCAGCACCCAGCACCCCCAAGGCTTTTTCTGCAGGGCTGCTCTCAACCCACTCTGCACCCAGCCTGGATTGGTGCCTGGGGTTGGCCCAGCTGCAGGACCTTGCCCTGTGACTTGTTGAACCTCCTGCAGCTGGCCCTGGCCACTTCTGAAGCCTGTCAAGATCCTTCTGGATGCCAACCCTGCCCTCCAGTGAGTCCAGCTCAGCACACAGCTTGGTTATCTCCAACTGCCTCTTGAAAGGCCCTCTCCAGTCTTTGGCAAATAATTCTAAGTCCCATTAAAGTGAGGAAGGAAGTTATGCTGCTTCACTGGGAAAACAACAATGTGCCTGCAAAACAGGAGCAGCTTCCAGTCAATACTGGAAGCCTGCAGAACTGCAAGTCCTTTTTTCCAGTTGTCACCTCATGTGCAAATGGTCCTTCAGCCTCCCATGAAGTTTTCACTCAGGAAAAGCATGTGGATCTTGCTTGGATTGGGGTAAAAACAACATATTTGCCCTCTGGCCAAAGCTAAAGGCTGGCCCAAAGGACTACTCATAGGCAGAGGCCTGTCCAAGGGACTGATTTTCAGATGGTTAACTCCTCAGAAGGGATCAGTTTGGAGAAAAAAAACTAGGATTAGGATAAGTGGCTGACAAGTCAGGTTCAAGGTCTTAGAATCCCAGGCTGCCAGCTTGGAAGGGACCCCAGGGATCCCCTGCTCCAACCTCTCCAGGTGACAGTGCAGTGGCCATCAGCTGGCTCAGCACCCTGGCAAGCTGAGGCTCAAACTGCCCAGTGCAGGGCACTCCACTGCTGCCCTTGGGAGATGATTCCAGGGTCTGACTGTGCTCATGGCAAACCTTTTCTCCTGGAGTGCAATGGGAATGTCCCCAGCAGCAACTTGTCCCCATCCCCCCTTGGCTGTTCCATGGCACTGCTTGTACAAAGGAAGTCTCCATCCTCCTGGCAGCCACCCTTCATGTGCTGCTCCATGGTGAGGAGGTCTCCCCGAGCCTTCTCTTCCCCAGGCTGAACAAACCCAGCCTTTCCCCACAGGGTAGGTCTGTCAGTCCTCTTCCACACCCTTCCTTAGCTTTGTCTAGAAGGGGCTCCCCCAGGCAGGAGGCAATTCAGAGGCACCACTTACGTAGACAAACTCTTCGAAGCTGATCTTCCCATCCTTATTCTTGTCGCCGTCGATCATCAGCTTCTGGATGATCTCTCTCACCTTGTACCCAGGCAGAGGAAGGTTGGCTTCCTTGAAGAGCTCATGCAGCTCATAGTCACAGATGAACCCATTGCTGTTGAGGTCTGAGGGAGAGAAAGGACAGGAGGAGGTTTTAGGAACATGCCAATACCAGCCCAGCCCCAGAGAGCAGGGCAGAAACGCAGCCCACGTGCCCAGAAGCACCTCAGGGGGAGCCAGCTGTGCACTGGGGATGTCTGCAACATGTGGAGGTAAGGAGGAATCTCCTAGTTTGGCCTCTCACAGCACAGGCTCACAGAATGGTAGGGGCTGGAAGGGACTGCTAAGGATCAAGTCCAACCCCCCTGCCAGAGCAGGGTCACCCAGCACAGGTCACACAGGAACACATCCAGAAGGGGATCGAAAGCCTCCAGAGCAGGAGACTCCACAACCCCTCTGGGCAGCCTGCTCCAGGTCTCCAGCACCCTCACACCAAAAATGTTTCTCCTCATGCTGAGGTGCAACTTCCTGTGCTCCACTTTGTGTCCATTGCCCCTTGTCCTGTCACAGGACACCACTGATCAGAGCCTGGCCCCTTCTTGACACTCACTCTGCAGATATTTATAGATCAGATCCCTCTCAGCCTTCTCTTTTCCAAGCTGAACAGCCCCAGGGCTCTCAGCCTCTCCTCAGCACACAGATGTTGCAGTCCCTTCATCATCCTCATAGCCTCTGTTGGACTCTCTCCAGCAGATCTCTGTCCCTCTTGAACTGGGGAGCCCAGAACTGCACACAATACTCCAGACATGGCCTCAGCAGAGCAGAGGGGCAGGACAACCTCCCTCGACCTGCTGGCCACACTCTTCTTGATGCACCCCAGGATCCCATTGGCCTTCTTGGCCATGAGGCCACATTGCTGTCCCATTTGGGGGCCACACTGTGGAGAGCATTCATCTCAGACACTCTACAGGATGCTCACCCCAAATACCAAGGCTGAGTGGTACACTGCTCAAAGGGCACCACCAAGAACACATCAGGAAGTACAGGTGTGTGGCAAGCACACACAGCACATCCTCAGAGAGTCTCAGCTCAGATCATAGTATCATAGTATCAGTCAGGGTTGGAAGGGACCACAAGGATCATCCAGTTCCAACCCCCTGCCATGGCCAGGGACACCCCACACTAGAGGGTAACCCACAGCTGGTATCTCCTCATGGCTGCAGCCCTGGGGAGGAGATGGCAGCTCAGGCACTGGATTAGCCTCCCTGGGCTGTCTGTAGCACTTGGCTGCACCCAAGGGTTACCAGTGGGTGCTGTCAGTGGCTCAGCACTACAGAGCACTAACAGCACAGGATGCCTTAAATCCCTGTCCCTCACAACATGCTGGAGGGTCCTGCCTGCCCCTTGGGCTGTGAATCTGGACCATCTGTCTGCTTCAAATGCTCTGGCTGCTTGCAGAGCCAGCTCTGCTGAAGCCTGAGTGCCAGCCATGCTGTGAACCACCCTGGCTGCTCATCTTGCTCACCCTGGGAGGCACCCAGCTTGTGCCTGGCCATGGTGGCAGCAAAATGTCCCTTGCCTGAAGAAAGGCTGGGACTGGTGGGTTTGCCCTGTGCACTCAGGGGGTCTGGTGTCCCTGAAGGGGTTAGGGTTTGTTGGTGAGGAAAGGTGCAGAGTCATGCTAGGTTCTTGATCTCCCCAAGCCTGGTAAGGCTCATGCCCCACCAAGCTTGCAGTGCTGCTGTGGCTTGGTGGTGGTTGACTTGCAGGGCAGATGTACTTGCAGAGCATTGCTGGGCAGCATGAGAATCTCTGCCTGCAGTTTGCCATCACTGATAAAGAGAAGGTTCCAGGGAGACCTAAGTGCCACCTTTCAGAACCTGCAGGGGGCTACCAGAAGGCTGCAGAGGGACTGCTTCCAAGGGCCTGCAGTGACAGGACAAGGGGCAATGCTTTGAAAGTACCATGACAGCCTGAGGGAGCTGAGGGCTCTGGAGCTTGGAGAGGAGGAGCCTGAGAGGTGAGCTCCTTGTTGCGGATAAAGCTGTGCAGGGGGAGTGCCCAGAGGCTGGGGCCAGGCTCTGCTGGGTGCTTCCCAATGCCAGCACAAGGGGCAGGGGTGGAAGCTGAGGCAGAGGAAGTGCCATGGGAACAGGAGGAAACATTTTGTCCCTGTGAGGGTGCCAGAGCCCTGGAGCAGGCTGCCCAGGGGGCTGTGGAGTCTCCCTCTCAGGAGATATTCCAACCCCAGCTGGCTGTGTTCCTGTGTGAGCTGCTCTGGGTGCCCCTGCTCTGGCAGGGGGTTGGACTGGATGAGCTTTTGAGGTCCCTTCCAGCCCCTCACATTCTGTGACTTGAGAGGAGCAGATTTAGATTGGATGTGAGGAACAAGTTCTGCACCAGGAGGCTGCTGGAGCACTGGAGCAGGTTGCCCAGGGAGGTGGTTGAGGCCCCATCCTTGGAGATATTCAACCTGAAGCTCCACAGGGCTCTGGGCAACCTGATCCAATTGGGGATGTCCCTGCTGAGTGTAGGGGTTGGACTCAATGACCTTTGGAGGTTCCTGATGAAGCATGGGTGTGGAGCTGAGCTGGGGTTTTCAGTTCATCAAGTGGGCAGGGCTGTGTCTCATGGCTGTTTTCAACATGCTGCAGTTCAGTTTAGAGAGGAATGCTCTGGAGATCCTCCATGAAAGCACAGGTGCTCTGCTGTGAAACTTCCACACCCAGCTTGGCCATCTGTGCTGAGAGCCACTCTGCTCAGCTCTGCTTTGAAGCTGCTGGTGCCCAAAGCTGAAGAGATGCTCTGGAGGGACTTCTCAGGCAATCAGGTAGTGATGGGACTAGGGGGAATGGAATGAAGCTGGAGGTGGGGAGAAGGTGCTGGAAGGTGTCCAGAGAAGGGCCACGAGGATGATCAGAGGGCTGGAGCACCTCTCCTGTGAGGACAGACTGAAGGAGTTGGGGCTGTTCAGTCTGGAGAAGAGAAGGCTCCCAGGTGACCTCATTGTGGCCTTCCAGGATCTGCAGGGGGCTACAGGAAGGCTGGGGAGGGACTGCTCAGATCTCAGGACTAGGGGGAATGGAATGAAGCTGGAGGTGGGGAGATTCAGGCTGGAGGGGAGGAGGAAGTTCTTCCCCATGAGAGTGGTGAAGCCCTGGAATGGGTTGTGCAGGGAGGTGGTTGAGGCCCCGTCCCTGGAGGTGTTTAAGCCCAGGCTGGATGAGGCTGTGGCCAGGCTGATCTAGTGTGGGGTGTCCCTGCCCATGGCAGGGGGTTGGAACTGGATGATCCTTGTGGTCCCTTCCAACCCTGACTGATACTGTGATACTATGCCAGCCTCAGTTATTCGGTGGTGTTCAAGAGGGAATCCCACACCAGAGCCACTGGGGCCAGAAATGATGTTTAAAGGGAGACACCTTGAGGAATAAGAGGAAAGCAACCAGGCTAGCTCTAAAGACTATGATTTGTTGATTGTTTTCAACAAATCTATGAAGCCAGTTCAAGGTATCTGTGGGGGTGGCTTTTAGGCTGGGCTTCCACAGCAGACAGCATGGCCACAGCACCACTTCAGCCTTTCTCCTTGCCCTGAGCCATGTGGGATATGAAAACTGGTTTTTACAAGCTGGCAAGACAGTGAATTTCAAAGGCACAGGGGCAAACATCCAAAGCCACACAGAGCAAACCTGAACTCCCCACCCCACCCCCCACCCCAGGCAGTTCCTAGCTCTCAAACTACAGAACAGCATCAACTGCAGTGGATTGATCTGAAAAACATCAAGGCAAGTTTTATTGCACACTCCAGCTTGAGGTGTCACCAGCAGACCATTGCCCCTCAAGGCAGGACCATAGAACAGTTGGGGTTGGAAGGGACCTCCACAGCTCATCCAGTCCAACCCTCCCCCTGCAGTCAGCAGGGACATCCCTAGAATCACAGAACTGTCAGGGCTGGAAGGGACCTCAAGGCTCAGCCAGTTCCAACCCCCTGCCATGGGCAGGGACACCTCACACTACAGCAGGTTGCTCACAGCCACATCCAGCCTGGCTGCAAACACCTCCAGGCAGGAGGCTTCCACCACCTCCCTGGGCAACCTGTGCCAGGCTCTCACCACCCTCATGGGGAACAACTTCTTCCTAACATCCAATCTCAATCTCCCCACTTCTAGTTCTGCTCCATTCCCCCAGTCCTATCCCTCCCTGACACCCTCAAAAGTCCCTCCCCAGCTTTCTTGGAGCCCCCTTCAGATCCTGGAAGGCCACAATTAGGTCTCCTCAGAGCCTTCTCCTCTCCAGACTGCACAACCCCAACTCCCTCAGTCTGTCCTCAGAGCAGAGCAGCTCCAGCCCTCTGCTCCTCCTCGTGGCCCTTCTCTGGACACCTTCCAGCCCCTCCAGAGCCTTCCTGGCACAGAGGCTCCAGAACTGGCCCCAGAGCTCCAGCTGTGGTCTCAGCAGAGTGGAGCAGAGGGGCAGAATCCCCTCCCTGGCCCTGCTGGCCACACTTCTCTTGCTGCAGTCCAGGCTCTGCTTGGCTCTCTGGGCTGCAAGTGCTCCCTGCGGGCTCCTGTTGAGCTTCTCCTCCCCCAGCGCCCCCAAGGCCTTTTCTGCAGGGCTGCTCTCCAGCCAGTCCCTGCCCAGCCTGTATCAGTGCCTGGGATTGTCCTGCCCCAGCTGCAGGACCTTGCCCTTGGTCTGGTTGAACCTCCTGAGGTTGTCCTGGGCCCAGCTCTGCAGCCTGCCCAGGTGCCTCTGGATGGATCCTTCCTCCAGCTGTCAGCAGCACCACACAGCTTGGTGCTGAGGCTGCCTCAAGGCCACTGTCCATGGCACCAACAGAGGCGTTAACCAAGCCTGGTCTCAGCACTGATCCCTGAGGCTCTGCACTTAGCCATGGACCTTGCTAGATGTCCTGCACCCAGGCCCAGCCTTCAGACAAGAGGTGGTGCCACCCCCGGCTACCAAAGCCTGCCAGGGTGCTGAGCGGCCGCCGAGGCTGCTGGAGCAGAAGCTCTCCCGACCCAAATCCTCCTCCCGGAATTACTAATGGAAGAAAGTGCAAATGGTTTTAAGCAGGAGCCCTCCAGCCTGGCTTGATGGCAGTCTGCCTGGTGGAAAGGAAACTACAGCACACCAAGAAGTTTCCTGTTCCTGCTGCAAGATGCAGGCCTGCCAGGGCACCGCAGCCGGGCACGGCCGCTGCAGCGCCACGAGGCCACCACCTCCTGCCCGGCGGCTGCTGCTGCTGCTGCTGCTGCTGCAGCAACCCAAAGCCCAAAGCTGCTCCCAGCTCTGGCTCAGCTGCCTCCAGACAGTCCCTTAAAATAGCTGAAATAACAGGATGTGAGGGGGAAAGTAAGCCACACGTTGCCTTTTAAGGAGAAAGGCTGAGCAGGACACGCTCCGGCAGGATCACAGAGCCCCCGTAAGGCTCAGGGCATTGTTCCCCACCTTGCAGCGGCAGCAGCAGCAGGGAACAAAGTGTTCAGCTTTTAAGTGCTTGGTGTTTCCAGGAGGAGAAGATGCTTATCTCTGCTGGTGGAGCAAGGAGAGGGCAAACAAACACAGCAAGCCTGCAGATTCTGTTCTGCCGTGCCTCCCCTACCGAGGGCCACCCTTGGGCCCTGTTGGTACCCACACACTGCCCTGCAGCGCAGGCTCAGAAACCAGCTGAGAGTGCAGAGAATCACTGCATGGCTTGGGAAGGATCTTAAAGATCATCCAGCTCCAACCCTCCTGCCATAGGGACACCTCCCACTAGCCCACAGTTGCTCAAGGCCTCATTCAGCCTGCCCTTGAACACCTCCCTGGGCAACCTGTTCCAGTGTCTTCCCCACCCTCACTCCAAAGAATTTCTTCCTCACCTCCAGTCTCAGTCTCTCCTCTCCCAGCTCAAAGCCATTGTTTCTCATCCTGCCACTCCCAGCCTGTGTCAAAAGTCCTTCCCCAGCTCTCCTGGAGCCCCTTCAGGTTCTGGAAGGCTGCTCTGAGGTCTCTCCAGAGCCTTCTCCAGGCTGAAGAGCCCCAACTCTCCCAGCCTGGCCCCACAGGGGAGCTTCTCCAGCCTTGTGGCCTCCTCTGGACCTGCTCCAGCAGTTCTTATGCTGGGGGCACCAGAGCACCTTGCTCTTCTCCCATTACCCTGCAGGTCCTTCAAGGCCTAGATGGTCCTCATGCCCCTCGTAATTGCCTTTTTTCAGATGTTAAAATGCTTTGTTCCCCACTGCCCTTTACCACATGGATCCTTTCCAACACAAATACCTGGCCACAGGATGCTGGGAGCTGCTTGTCTCAACTGCAGCAGACTTTAGGTCATGGTTTCCCCCAGAGTCACACAATGGTGTGGGACCTCTTGAAGATCATCCAAGTCCACTCCCCCTGCTAGAGCAGGATCACCCAGAGTGAATCACACAGGAACACATCCAGGTGGGTTTTGAATGCCTCCAGAGATGGAGACTCCACAACCTTTCTGGGCAGCCTGTCTTCAATTGGCAAGGAGGGCCAAGAGTAAGAGAGTGCACAGCAACACCTCACAGTAACACACCCCTCAGTGACTCATCTCACTGCCTTCCAACACCCCCCAGATCTCTCAGTCTGGTCCAGCTGGTGCAACACACACCTGTGAGGTCACAGGCTCAGAGGATGTTAGGGGTTGGAAGGGACCTCCAAAGATCATCGAGTCCAACCCCCCTGCAGGAGCAGAGAATCCAGCACAGGTCACACAGCAACACAGCCAGATGGGGCTGCAAAGGCTCCAGAGAAGGAGACTCCACAACCTCTCTGGGCAGCCTGCTCCAGGGCTCTGGGACCCTCACAGGGAAGAAGTTCCTCCTCATGTTGAGGTGGAGCCTCCTGTGCTGCAGTTTCCATCCATTGCCCCTTGGCCTATCCCAGGGTGCAACTGAGCAGAGCCTGTCCCCTCCCTCCTGACCCCCAGCCCTCAGCTATGGATAGACATTGATCAGATCCCTCTCAGCCTCCTCCTCTCCAGACTAAACAGGCCCAAGGCTCTCAGCCTCTCCTCCCCAGGCAGTGCTGCAGTCCCTTCAGCATCCTTGGAGCCCTCCCTTGGACTCTCTCCAGCAGATCCCTGTCCCTCCTGAACTGGGGAGCCCAGAGCTGGATGCAATATTCCAGGGGAGGTCTCACCAGGGCAGAGCAGAGGGGGAGGAGAACCTCCTGGCTCTGCTGGACACACTCCTCTGAATGTCCCCCAGGATCCCATTGGCCTTCTTGCTGTCCCATGCAGAACTTGTTGCCCACCAGCACTCCCAGGTCCTTCCCCAGGGGGCTGCTCTCCAGCAGATCCCCTCCCAGCCTGTGCTGCTGCAGTTTGTCCTTCCTGCCCAGGTGCAGGACTCTGCTCTTACAGACACTCCTGACAGGCACATCCCACAGCAAGGCCTGGGGGGCTGTACCATGCCTAAAGCACCCAAAACAGAAGGGAGCTGAGGAGGACCAGCAGATCTCAGATCTCTCTTCTGGGGGTGTCCAGACTAATGATCACACTGCTCAGCTAACAGCCAACTTCTGACACTGCTTTTATCACTGAACACCGAGGCAGGACCCACCTCCTGAGCAGGTCGAGCTGGTTTCCTACCACAAAGCAAGACCTGACTTGGGTCTCTCCATGTTCCCAGGGCAAAGGCTGCCAGCCAAGCTCATCTCAATAATTTCCACACACACCACTGACACATTCCATCCAAGTTAACAATTTTAAGTGTATCCAAGGACAGAATGGGCTTCCTACACCCCAGCTTCATTAAGGCTGGCACTCAGAGGCAGGTTAGGCAGCAAGAAGGATGATGCCAGGTGCTGCACATTGGCCACACCAACCCCAGGCAGTGCTACAGGCTGGGGTCAGAGTGGCTGAGAGCAGCCAGGCAGAGAGGGACCTGGGGGTGCTGGTTGACAGCAGCTGAACAGGAGCCTGCAGTGTGCCCAGGGGGCCAGGAAGGCCAAGGGCATCCTGGCCTGCATCAGGAAGCGTGTGGCCAGCAGGAGCAGGGAGGTCATTCTGCCCTGTGCTCAGCACTGCTGAGGCCACACCTTGAGTCCTGTGTCCAGTTCTGGGCTCCTCAGGTTAGGAAAGATGTTGAGCTGCTGGAAGGTGTCCAGAGAAGGGCAAGAAAGCTGGGGAGGGGTCTGGAGCACAGCCCTGTGAGGAGAGGCTGAGGGAGCTGGGGTTGCTTAGCCTGGAGAGGAGGAGGCTCAGGGAGACCTCATTGCTCTCTACAACTCCCTGAAGGGAGGTTGTAGCCAGGTGGGGGTTGGTCTCTTGTCCCAGGCAGCCAGCACCAGAACAAGAGGACACAGTGTCAAGGTGTGCCAGGGGAGGTTTAGGCTGGATGTTAGGAAGAAATTCTTCCCAGCAAGAGAGACTGGCCCTTGGGATGTGCTGCCCAGGGAGGTGGTGGAGTCCCCATCCCTGGAGGTGCTTAGGAAGAGCCTGGCTGAGGCACTTGGTGCCATGGTTTAGTTGATCAGATGGTGCTGGGTGACAGGTTGGACTTGATGATCCCAAAGGTCTTTTCCAGCCTGGTTAATTCTATTCTACTCTATTCCATGCTACTCTATTCCATTCTACCTCCTCTGCAGCAGCTCCCTTCCACCTGCTGGGCAAGTCTTGGGAAGAGGGAGAGGGGACTGCCTGAAATGCAGCCTGCAGCCCGTCCCAGCAGGGTGCAGTGCTCCTTGGCAATCAGCTGCCTCTGCTTCCCTCCACAGACTGCAAACTGAACTTGCCCTAAGAGGTTTCAGAGCCACCTGGCTCCAGAGGGCAGCTCAGCCCAGACAGATGGGAGGCAGTGAGCAGCCTGTGTTGACAACCAGTGCTCAAGCCAAGATGTCCACTTCAGAACACAAACCACTGCCTCTCATCCCTTGTGCAACTCACCCCTGGCCTGTGCCAGTCCTGGGTGTGGCTCCTCAGCTGCACACACTGACCTCAGTCCACACTGCTGAGGTCCACCTCCCATCCCACCCCACCCTGGCTTGCCTCTGATCCTCCTGTAAGCCCCATCAAGAAACTAAATCAGCAGAAAACTATTTCCCCATGATGTCAGGTTTCTGCCCAATGCAGCTTCCTGCAGCAGCCTGCCAAGAGACCCCTGCAATGCCAGGGCAGACACCTCTGCAATGCCAGGGTGGAGACCCCTGCAATGCCAGGGCAGGAGACCTCTGCAATGCCAGGGCAGACACCTCTGCAATGCCAGGGCAGGGACCTCTGCAATGCCAGGGCAGACACCTCTGCAATGCCAGGGCAGACACCTCTGCAATGCCAGGGCAGGAGACCTCTGCAATGCCAGGGCAGGGACCCCTACAATGCCAGGGCAGGGACCCCTACAATGCCAGGGCAGGAGACCTCTGCAATGCCAGGGCAGGGACCCCTACAATGCCAGGGCAGGAGACCTCTGCAATGCCAGGGCAGACACCTCTGCAATGCCAGGGCAGGGACCCCTACAATGCCAGGGCAGGGACCCCTACAATGCCAGGGCAGGGACCCCTACAATGCCAGGGTGGAGACCTCTGCAATGCCAGGGCAGACACCTCTGCAATGCCAGGGCAGGGACCCCTACAATGCCAGGGCAGGGACCCCTACAATGCCAGGGCAGGGACCCCTACAATGCCAGGGTGGAGACCTCTGCAATGCCAGGGCAGGGACCCCTACAATGCCAGGGCAGGAGACCTCTGCAATGCCAGGGCAGGGACCCCTACAATGCCAGGGTGGAGACCTCTGCAATGCCAGGGCAGGGACCTCTGCAATGCCAGGGCAGGGACCCCTACAATGCCAGGGCAGGGACCCCTACAATGCCAGGGCAGGAGACCTCTGCAGTGCCAGGGCAGGGACCTCTGCAATGCCAGGGCAGGGAGACCTCTGCAATGCCAGGGCAGGAGACCTCTGCAATGCCAGGGCAGGGACCCCTACAATGCCAGGGCAGGGACCCCTACAATGCCAGGGTGGAGACCTCTGCAATGCCAGGGTGGAGACCTCTGCAATGCCAGGGTGGAGACCTCTGCAATGCCAGGGCAGGAGACCTCTGCAATGCCAGGGCAGGGACCCCTACAATGCCAGGGCAGGGACCCCTACAATGCCAGGGCAGGGACCCCTACAATGCCAGGGTGGAGACCTCTGCAATGCCAGGGCAGACACCTCTGCAATGCCAGGGCAGGGACCCCTACAATGCCAGGGCAGGGACCCCTACAATGCCAGGGCAGGGACCCCTACAATGCCAGGGTGGAGACCTCTGCAATGCCAGGGCAGACACCTCTGCAATGCCAGGGCAGGGACCCCTACAATGCCAGGGTGGAGACCTCTGCAATGCCAGGGCAGACACCTCTGCAATGCCAGGGCAGGGACCCCTACAATGCCAGGGCAGGGACCTCTGCAATGCCAGGGCAGCCACCCCTACAATGCCAGGGCAGCCACCCCTACAATGCCAGGGCAGGGACCCCTACAATGCCAGGGCAGACACCTCTGCAATGCCAGGGCAGCCACCCCTACAATGCCAGGGCAGCCACCCCTACAATGCCAGGGCAGGGACCCCTACAATGCCAGGGCAGGAGACCTCTGCAATGCCAGGGCAGGGACCCCTACAATGCCAGGGTGGAGACCTCTGCAATGCCAGGGCAGGGACCTCTGCAATGCCAGGGCAGGGACCCCTACAATGCCAGGGCAGGGACCCCTACAATGCCAGGGCAGGAGACCTCTGCAGTGCCAGGGCAGGGACCTCTGCAATGCCAGGGCAGGGAGACCTCTGCAATGCCAGGGCAGGAGACCTCTGCAATGCCAGGGCAGGGACCCCTACAATGCCAGGGCAGGGACCCCTACAATGCCAGGGTGGAGACCTCTGCAATGCCAGGGTGGAGACCTCTGCAATGCCAGGGTGGAGACCTCTGCAATGCCAGGGCAGGAGACCTCTGCAATGCCAGGGCAGGGACCCCTACAATGCCAGGGTGGAGACCTCTGCAATGCCAGGGCAGGGACCCCTACAATGCCAGGGCAGACACCTCTGCAATGCCAGGGTGGAGACCTCTGCAATGCCAGGGCAGGGACCCCTACAATGCCAGGGCAGGGACCCCTACAATGCCAGGGCAGGAGACCTCTGCAATGCCAGGGCAGGGACCTCTGCAATGCCAGGGCAGGGACCTCTGCAATGCCAGGGTGGAGACCCCTGCAATGCCAGGGCAGGAGACCTCTGCAATGCCAGGGCAGGGACCTCTGCAATGCCAGGGCAGGGACCCCTACAATGCCATGGCAGACACCTCTGCAATGCCAGGGCAGGGACCTCTGCAATGCCAGGGTGGAGACCTCTGCAATGCCAGGGCAGGGACCTCTGCAATGCCAGGGCAGGGACCCCTACAATGCCAGGGTGGAGACCTCTGCAATGCCAGGGTGGAGACCTCTGCAATGCCAGGGCAGGGACCTCTGCAGTGCCAGGGCGGAGACCTCTGCAATGCCAGGGTGGAGACCTCTGCAATGCCAGGGCAGACACCTCTGCAATGCCAGGGCAGACACCTCTGCAATGCTGGGGCAGGAGACCTCTGCAATGCCAGGGCAGGGACCCCTACAATGCCAGGGCAGGGACCCCTACAATGCCAGGGCAGGGACCCCTACAATGCCAGGGTGGAGACCACTGCAATGCCAGGGCAGGGACCTCTGCAATGCCAGGGCAGACACCTCTGCAATGCCAGGGCAGGAGACCCCTGCAGTGCCAGGGCAGGAGACCTCTGCAGTGCCAGGGCAGGGACCTCTGCAGTGCCAGGGCAGGGACCTCTGCAGTGCCAGGGCAGGGACCTCTGCAGTGCCAGGGCAGGGTTTGCCAAAGCTGGAAGGCAGGCAGAGCAACTTGGGCTGTGCAACCCCTCAGCACCCAACTGTCTGTTAGGGAGGTAAGTACCAGGGAAGAAAGAGAGCCACCAGAGGGCAATGCACATGCAAGGCAGCCACAAAGCTTTGGATTGCCACCACAGGCTGTTCCCTAACGGCCAGCTAAAGAGGCACTCATTAGGCTTTGCCTCCCAGCTCACCAAGCAGAGTGCCTCCCCTGCACAAACCAGAACGGCAGCAGCTCCACTAACCATCTGCACGGCTCAGCCACCCTGCCCAAACCAACAGCATCAAACCCAAGCACCAGGCAAGCCCTGAAGTGGTACTGGTGGACAGCAGCTGAACAGGAGCCTGCAGTGTGCCCAGGGGGACAAGAAGGCCAGTGGCATCTTGGCCTGCATCAGGAAGAGTGTGGCCAGCAGGAGCAGGGAGGTCATTGTGCCCTGTGCTCAGCACTGCTGAGGCCACACCTTGTGTCCTGTGGCCAGCAGGAGCAGGGAGGTCATTGTGCCCTGTGCTCAGCACTGCTGAGGCCACACCTTGAGTCCTGTGTCCAGTTCTGGGCTCCTCAGGTTAGGAAAGATGTTGAGCTGCTGGAAGGTGTCCAGAGAAGGGCAAGAAAGCTGGGGAGGGGTCTGGAGCACAGCCCTGTGAGGAGAGGCTGAGGGAGCTGGGGTTGCTTAGCCTGGAGAAGAGGAGGCTCAGGGGAGACCTCATTGCTCTCTCCAACTCCCTGCAGGGAGGTTGTAGCCAGCTGGGGGTTGGTCTCTTCTCCCAGGCAGCCAGCACCAGAACAAGAGGACACAGTCTCAAGCTGTGCCAAGGGTATGTTTAGGCTGAAGGTGAGGAGAAAGTTCTTCCCAGCAAGAGAGATTGGCCCTTGGGATGTGCTGCCCAGGGAGGTGGTGGAGTCACCATCCCTGGAGGTGTTCAAAAAGGGCTTGGACGTGGCACTTGGTGCCATGGTTTAATTGTCAGGAGGTGCTGGGTGATAGGTAACAGGTTGGACTTCCTGATCTTTCCCAACCTCATTGCTTCTATGATTCCATGATTCTGTGATGCTTCTTCTGCCCTCAGGAATCACCCAAGCCCAGCCTGGAGCAAGGGGCCAAGGCTGGGTGGCAGCCAGCATCCCTCCCTTTGTGCTCCTCGCCTGGAAGCGAGGAGGCAGAAGCAAGAAGGCTGCCAAGGCACTCCCTGGCACCGAGGAGAAGCAGCAGGCTGCCCACATCCTGCTGGCAGGGCTGGGCTGGACCCCTGGCAAAGGCGCAGCGGGCAGGAGCGCTCCCGGCTCTGGGACTTACCGACTTTGGCAAAGGCCTCCTTGAGCTCCTCCAGCTCATCCTTGGAGATCTGCGTGGTGTTGGCCATCTCATGAATTTGGGGAGGATCTACAAGGGGAGAGAAAGGGACACTGAGTGAAACCAGGCTGCCATCCGCCTCTGCAGGGCAGCGCGGCAACCACCGGCACCAAGGTCACCGCAGCTCCTGAAGCCACGTTTATCTTTCCCCTCAGAAAGCAGCTGTGTGAAGCTCAGGAGATGGGAAATGCCCTCCTTAACCAGTCCAAAAGGCCATTAGCCTCGTTAATATTTACCCCTGGCTATTTGTTTTATGGGCTATGAGCTTCTGGACACGTTCATGTGCCTGCTGCCACCCGGGGTGTGCTGGAGGTCTGAAAAGCTCTGATCCCCAGAGGCTGAGACTTGGGGTTGCTCGGTGAAGAGAAGGCTCCAGGGAGACCTTCTGGTGGCCTTCCAGGATCTGAAGGGGGCTACAAGAAAGCTGGGGAGGGAGTTTTTAGGGTGTCAGGGTGTGATAGGACTGGAGGGATGGAGCAAAACTAGAAGAGGGGAGATTCAGGCTGAATGAGGCCTTGAGCAACCTGGGCTGGTGGGAGGTGTCTCTGCCCATGGCAGGGGTTGGAACTGGATGATCTCTTGCAGCCCAGAGAGCCAAGCAGAGCCTGGGCTGCAGCAAGAGAAGTGTGGCCAGCAGGGCCAGGGAGGGGATTCTGCCCCTCTGCTCCACTCTGCTGAGACCACAGCTGGAGCTCTGGGGCCAGTTCTGGAGACTCTGTGCCAGGAAGGATCTGGAGGGGCTGGAAGGTGTCCAGAGAAGGGCCACGAGGAGGAGCAGAGGGCTGGAGCACCTCTCCTGTGAGGACAGACTGAAGGAGTTGGGGCTGTTCAGTCTGGAGAAGAGAAGGCTCCCAGGTGACCTCATTGTGGCCTTCCAGGATCTGAAGGGGGCTCCAGGAAGGCTGGGGAGGGACTGCTCAGGATCTCAGGGAGTGATAGGACTAGGGGGAATGGAATGAAGCTGGAGGTGGGGAGATTCAGGCTGGAGGGGAGGAGGAAGTTCTTCCCCATGAGAGTGGTGAAGCCCTGGAATGGGTTGTGCAGGGAGGTGGTTGAGGTCCCATCCCTGGAGGTGTTTAAGCCCAGGCTGGATGAGGCTGTGGCCAGGCTGATCTAGTGTGGGGTGTCCCTGCCCATGGCAGGGGGGTTGGAACTGGATGATCCTTGTGGTCCCTTCCAACCCTGACTGATACTGTGATACTGTGATACAGCAGGAGCACCACCAGCCAAGGAGGCACAGCCAGCACTGGCTACACTCCCACCCCAAGGATGCAGAAGCTCTGCTTTGATCAGATCTGCTCGGTGGTTAAGAAGCAAGAGGAGATGAAGCACAGAGCTCCTACACTCTTCTGCTATAATCCTCCTTTCCAAGTACTGATCAGGTTCCCCCTGAGCAGTCTGTGCAGTAGGTATCACCATATAGATGGCAAAGGGCTGCCCACATCCCTTTCCCAGGGCATTTGTGACTGCAGGGTCAGATCTGGAGATCAGACTCTGCTGGCATTTGGCAGGGGGGTTGGGCTCCATGATCTCCAGAGCTTCCTTTCGACCCTCACCGTTCTGTGATTGCAGCAACTACCAGAGAGAGATCAGCACTCAACAGAACAATGCAAACAGAGCAATCCCTGGGCATAAACAAAGACCAGGAGGCACTGAGAAGCACGTTGGAGCAGACCCTGATAGCTCCAGCTCAAGGTCTTTCTAAATCTGGACAGGCTCAGTGCAACTTCAGATTGGGATTCACATCCCAACATTTTCCAGCTACAGTTGCTGTAAGCTGAGAAAACAAAAGGTTCCTCCTCTGCCTGTGGGAACAGACACAGCTGCCTCCTCTGCAAGCAAAGGCAGAATCACAGAACCACAGAATGTGAGGGGCTGGAAGGGACCTCCAGAGCTCATCCAGTCCAACCCCCTGCCAGAGCAGGGGCACCCAGAGCAGCTCACACAGGAACACAGCCAGCTGGGGTTGGATTTGGCCTCTTCTCCCTAGCAACCAGCACCAGAACAAGAGGACACAGTCTCAAGCTGCACCAGGGGAAGTTTAGGCTGGAGGTGAGGAGAAAGTTCTTCCCAGAGAGAGTGATTCGCCATTGGGATGTGCTGCCCAGGGAGGTGGTGGAGTCACCATCCCTGGAGGTGTTCAAGAGGGGACTGGATGTGGCACTTGGTGCCATGGTCTAGTCGTGAGGTCTGTGGTTACAGGTTGGACTCGATGATCTTCGAGGTCTCTTCCAACCTTAGTAACACTGTGATACTGTGTGATACTGTGGAATATCTCCTGAGAGGGAGGCTCCACAGCCCCCTGGGCAGCCTGCTCCAGGGCTCTGCCACCCTCACAGGGACAAAATGCTTCCTCCTGTGTCCATGACACTTCCTCTGCCTCAGCTTCCACCCCTGCCCCTTGTGCTGGCATTGGGCAGCCCCCAGCAGAGCCTGGGCCCAGCCTCTGGGCACTCCCCCTGCACAGCTTTATCCCCAGCAAGGAGCTCACCTCTCAGGCTCCTCCTCTCCAAGCTGCAGAGCCCTCAGCTCCCTCAGGCTCTCCTCCTGAGGAAGATGTTCCACTGCCTTCATTATCTTTGTGGCTCTGCTCTGGACTCAAGCAGTTCCTTGAGGTCCTTCTTGAGCTGAGGGGCCCAGAACTGGACACAACATTCCAGCTGTGGCCTCAGAGGGGCAGAGCAGAGGGGCAGGAGAACCTCTCTGACCTGCTAAGCACAGCCCTTCTAATGCACCCCAGGCTGCCCTTGGCCTTCTTGGCCACCAGAGCACATTGCTGCCTCATGGCCAACCTCCCATCCACCAGGATCCCCCAGGTCCTTTTCCCCTTCACTGCTCTCCAGCAGCTCAGTCCCCAAGCTCTGCTGCTCCATGCAGGGGGTGACTGCAGGTTTACAGCCTGTCAGAAGGCAGGATCCTGGCTGGCGCTGGCTTGCTGGGCAAGGCAAAAGAGACTCAGCTTCACAAACGCCTGGGCTCGGCTTAGCAAAGCCTCTTTTGTCTGAGGCTCTGGGCTGCCTTCACAAGCACCTGTTAGCTCAGGCACCCAGCTTGGCCTGGAGCTGCAAGCATTCATTTTCTGAAAGCACTTCACTCTGTCTGGGAAGAAAACGAAGCTGGTGGAGAGGAGAGGAGAGCAAAGAGGAGATGAGAGCAAAGTGGAGGGGAGAGTAAAGCGGAGAGGAGAGCAAAGGGGCAGGTGTGGCTGCCTGGGAAAGCAGCTCAGACAGGTGCCAGCAGCACAGAAAGTCAACAAGAAGTTGCATCACTGCAGAGACATGAAGGCAAGCACATCAGACCCCACCTGCCAGCATCTGCAGAGCTGCCAGCAGACAGAGGAATGTGGTTCACAGGCAGTAAGAAACCACCAGCAGCAAGGCAGCCAAGGCTCGTACTGCCAAGAGTGGGGCAGGAATGGCAGCAAAACTGCATCAGACTGACAGAGAAGACCAATAAAAGGGAAGCAGCACAGCAGTTTGCCCTGCTTGGCTAAGTTAAGACTACTTGCCCCAAGAAGTGCTCCCATGCAGGTCCTTTGCTGCTGCAGGAATTGTTGGGTGCAGCACTGTTCATCCTGATGGATGCCCAGGCTGCTGGTCTGGGGCCTATCCCAGAGGCCTTGAGCAACCTGGGCTGGTGGGAGGTGTCCCTGCACATGACAGGGTGGTTGGAACTGGGTGATCTTTAAAGGTCCCTTCCAACTCAAACCACTCCACGAGTGTACAAACCCTACTCCTGGTGCAGCCCCTTCCCTGCAGCACCCCAGAGGTGCCCCAGCAGCCCAAGCCTCGGTGGCAGCCAAGCCTGGCTGGTATTTCCAGGGGATGAAGGAGTTGCTCAGCAAGAAAGTCAGCTCTGAGCAGGTTCAGTGATGCTACAAGTGGCACATTTCACAACTGGCAGAAACTCTTGGGGAACACTCTCAGGAAGGGAGAGTTTTGACTGCACAGGGAGGTGGCATGAGCTGCCGGGCAGGACGGGCTCAGCCAGGCGACTGGAAACTCAGCCAGCCCTCCCACACAGCTTCTCTCTTCCTCCTACCCCCTCATTTGCACCAATTCATTTCCAAACCATGAGGATTTCCCTCGAAAAGGGATCTCCAAAAGCACCACTAGCTAACCACTTTGTTAGAATTTCTTTTGCTGCTGAATACAGAATGAACCAGGTTGGAAAAGCCCTTGGAGTCCAACCCATCACCCAACACCAGCTGATCAACCAAACCATGGCACCAAGTGCCTCCTCCAGGCACCTCCAGGGATGGTGACTCCACCACCCCCTGGGCAGCACATTCCAAGGGCCAATCTCTCTTGCTGGGAAGAATTTCTTCCTCACACCCAGCCCATACCTCCCCTGGCACAGCTTGAGACTGTGTCCTCTTGTTCTGGTGCTGGCTGCCTGGGAGAAGAGACCAACCCCCACCTGGCTACAACGTCCCTTCAGGGAGTTGGAGAGAGCAAGAAGGTCTCCCCTGAGCCTCCTCTTCCCCAGGCTAAGCAGCCCCAGCTCCCTCAGCCTCTCCTCACAGGGCTGTGCTCCAAACCCTTCCCCAGCCCTGTTGCCCTTCTCTGCTGATTATCTTTAACATCTTAACACCAAAACAAGCAGCAGAGCACCAGCAGGAGCTGAGAGCTTTCTCTGCTGGGATTTCATTAGAGAAAAACCAAGCTGTGGACGTGCCCTGCAGTTGTGTCTGTGGGTTTTCACTTCAAAATAAATCTCCATTCCAGCCCCTGTGCTGTTCAGCTCATTCAGAAGCCTATAAAACAGGTTCACCACCCTTCCTTCCTGCCCCCCCCCCCCCCCCAAATCATTTCTTCCTTTATGCTTTGTTTCTCTGCTTGAGAAGAGAGGGAAAGAACTTAAACCAACAGAGAAATAGCAGACACCTGACTTTGTGAAAGCTGTTTGGGAAGAGGGAAGTATCTTACAACAAAACAGCAAATCATAGAATTCTTTGGGTTGGAAAAGACCTTAAAGGTCCATCCAGCCCAACCATCAACCCAGCACCATCATGGCCTTCAAACCATAGCCCCAAGTGCCATGGCCACAGGTTTCCTGAATACCTCCAGGCATGGGGACTCCACCACCTCCCTGAGCAGCCTGTGCCCATCCCTGAGCACTCTTGCAGCAAAGGAATTGCTCTTAATGTCCAACCTAAACCTCCCCTGGCACAATCGTAGCCTCTGGATAAGGTGGAAGGGGATGTACAGTGTGTTGCTCTTTGATGGAGCAAGGTTACACTGGCACCTGTGTGCCACTGATCATCTTCTTCTCTGCCTGTGGTGCTGGAATCTGGAAACCACAGCTAAGCTTTTCTCCAGGCTCTTTCCCTCAAACTATCATAGAATTGTTTGGGTTGGAAAAGCCCTCCAAGATCACCCAGTCCAACCAGCAACCCAACCCCACCCTGGCCTCCAAACTGTGGCCCCAAGTGCCATGGCCACAGGTTCCTTGAACCCCTCCAGGGATGGGGACTCCACCACCTCCCCGGGCAGCCTCTGCCAACCCCTGACCACTCTTGCAGCAAAGACTTTTTGCCTCATCTCCAACCTAACCCTCCCTTGGTGCAACTTCAGGCCATTGCCTCCTCTCCTGTCGCCTGATACGAGGGAGAAGAGCCCAAGCCCCATCTCAGCACAACCTCCTTTGCAGCTTGGCATCACAGCAAGGTGTGCTCCTGCTTCTGCATGCTGGAAGCACTGCAGAGCTCTGCATTGGTGCTGCACTGAGGGCTGCACTTTGTGCACGAGTGGCTTTGCTTCCTGAGAGCCTTCCCCCGACGACGTCCCCATCAGCTTCCAACAGAGCTTGGAGACTGCAGCTCTTTGGGTTGCCACATCTGTAGCAGCATGTGACTTCCTAAATCTGGTCAGGGTTTGGGTTGGTTTTGGTTTGGGGTTTTTACCCTTTTGGTTTTGAAATGTTTGCATTGCCCTTGGCCCCACTGCTGTTGCAGTGTGCAGGGCACTGTCCCAGCCTGGCTGCAGAAGCTCACCGGTGCCAGCGCTGCCCTGCTGACGCCAGAATCACAAATTCACCAAGGCTGGAAGAGACCTCAAAGATCATCGAATCCAACCTGTCACCACAGACCTCATGACTAGACCATGGCACCAAGTGCCACATCCAATCCCCTCTTGAACACCTCCAGGGACGGTGACTCCACCACCTCCCCAGGCAGCACATCCCAATGGGTAATCACTCTCTCTGTGACGAACTTTCTCCTCACCTTCAGCCTAAACCTTCCCTGGCACAGCTTGAGACTGTGTCCTCTTGTTCTGCTGCTGCTTGCCTGGGAGAAGAGACCAACCCCCAGCTGGCTACAACCTCCCTTCAGGGAGTTGGAGAGAGTAAAAAGGTCTCCCCAAAGCCTCCTCTTCTCCAGGCTAAGCAACCCCAGCTCCCTCAGCCTCTCCTCACAGGGCTGTGCTCCAGACCCCTCCCCAGCTTTCTTGCCCTTCTCTGGACACCTTCCAGCATCTCAGCATCTTTCCTAAACTGAAGGGCCCAGAACTGGACACAGGACTCAAGGTGTAGCCTAACCAGTGCTGAGCACAGGGCACAATGACTTCCCTGCTCCTGCTGGCCACACTGTTCCTGATGCAGGCCAGGATGCCATTGGCCTTCTTGTCCCCCTGGGCACACTGCTGGCTCATGTTTAGGCAGCTGTCAGTCAGCACCCCCAGCTCCACACCTGAAGTCCACCTGCCTCCAGTTCTGGGGCTCCCAGCACAAGAAGGACCTGGAGCTGCTGGACAGGGTCCAGAGGAGGCCACCAAGATGATGAGAGGGCTGCAGAACCTCCCCTGTGTGGAGAGGCTGGGAGAAGTTGGGCTCCAGTTCAGCCTGGAGAAGAGAAGGCTCCAGGGAGACCTCAGAGCAGCCTTCCAGTACCTGAAGGTGTTCCTAGAGGGAAAGGTTCCTGGGCCACAAAGTTCCAGGTTGGCAAGGAACTGCTAAGCTCTCACAGCTCTTTTACAGAGGCTGGGGGTGGTTGTGGGGTGGTTTTGCTCTGGGAGGTGTGAGACCAGCACTGCTACGCTGGGCCTGCTGGGGAAGCTTTTCAGGTTTTCTGGGGGGGGGTTGTGGAGTTTGTTTGTTTTTAATAGCTGACTCGAGGGCATTCAGAATCCTGTTTTTCATTCAGTTGTGTGTTTTCAAACAAGAGGCTTTGTCTTCAGGGACATGAAAAGCCCTTTTCTCAGGCTGGCAGGGGGAGCACACATCAGCTGCCTGCCTCCAAGCCCCGGGGGACGGAGCCCCACGCTGCTCACGCCTGGCCACGGCACCTTCACCCCCACTGCCCCTGCCAGGCCAGGCCATGGCAGCCAGGGACAAGCCCACACTTAGAAACCCAGCCCAGAGGAAGGGAGAGAGAACAAGAGGGGGTCCTGTTCATCTTGATTGATGATCTGGAGGAGGGCATTGAGTCCATCAGCAATAATTTTGCAGATGACACCAAGCTGGGGGCAGGAGTTGAGCTGTTAGAGGACAGGAGAGCTCTGCAGAGGGACCTTGCCAGGCTGGACAGATGGGCAGAGGCCAAGGGCAGGAGATTTGAACACATCCAAGTGCCAGGTGCTACACATTGGCCACAACAACCCCAGGCAGTGCTACAGGCTGGGGGCAGAGTGGCTGGAGAGCAGCCAGGCAGAGAGGGACCTGCGGGTGCTGGGTGACAGCAGCTGAACAGGAGCCTGCAGTGTGCCCAGGGGGACAAGAAGGCCAGTGGCATCCTGGCCTGCATCAGGAACAGTGTGGCCAGCAGGAGCAGGGAAGTCATTCTGCCCTGTGCTCAGCACTGCTGAGGCCACACCTTGAGTCCTGTGTCCAGTTCTGGGCTCCTCAGGTTAGGAAGGATGTTGAGCTGCTGGAAGGTGTCCAGAGAAGGGCAAGAAAGCTGGGGAGGGGTCTGGAGCACAGCCCTGTGAGGAGAGGCTGAGGGAGCTGAGGTTGCTTAGCCTGGAGAAGAGGAGGCTCAGGGGAGACCTCCTTGCTCTCTCCAAGTCCCTGAAGGGAGGTTGTAGCCAGGTGGGGGTTGGTCTCTTCTCCCAGGCAAGCAGTGACACAGTCTCAAGCTGTGCCAGGGAAAGTTTGGGCTGGGTGTGAGCAAGAAATTCTTCCCAGCAAGAGAGATTGGCCATTGGAATGTGTTGCCCAGGGGGTGGTGGAGTCACCATCCCTGGAGGTGCTTAAGAAGAGCCTGGATGAGGCACTTGGTGCCATGGTTGAGTTGATTAGAAGGTGTTGGGTGATAGGCTGGACTGGATGATCTCTGAGGTCTTTTCCCACCTGGTGAATTCTGTGATTCTGTGAAAGGAGAGACAGCAGGGAGCCACTGTTCCCACACCTATTTTACACCCTGGTGCCAAATCAGACAGTGCACATAGAGTGTGTAAGAAAGCAGCTCCCACTCCAGACCCCACTGCTCCTGCCTTCACCTCCCGCCCTGCAGGACACAAAGCAAAGCCACTCCGTGACGTGTGGGGACACAAAAGCAGCGTCAGAGAAGAGAGTGGCTGGCATAATACTGCCCATTCATAGAATCACTGGATCACTAAGGCTGGAAAAGCCCTCTAAGCCATCCAGTCCAGCCATCAACCCAACACCACTGTGGCCACTAAACCATGCCCCCAAGTGCCATGGCCACAGGTTTCTTGAACCCCTCCAGGGATGGGGACTCCACCACCTCCCTGGGCAGCCTCTGCCAACCCCTGACCACTCTTGCAGCAAAGGCATTTTTCCTCATCTCCAACCTAACCCTCCCCTGGTGCAATTTCAGGCCATTGCCTCCCCTTCTATCACCTGAGACTTAGGGGGAAGACCCCAACCCCCACCTCACTGCAACCTCCTCTCAGGGAGCTGTAGAGAGCAATGAGGTCTCCCCCTCAGCCTCCTCTTCCCCACACTCAACACCCCCAGCTCCCTCAGCTGCTGCTCCCCAGCCCTGTTCTCCAGACCCTTCCCCAGCTTGGTTGCCCTTCTCTGGATCTGCTCCAGCTCCTCAATGTCCTTCTTGGAGTGAGGAGCCCAAAACTGAACCCAGGACTCAAGCTGTGGCCTCATCAGTGGGAAAAATCCCTGCCCTGCTCCTGCTGGCCACACCATTGCTGCTCCAGGCCAGGCTGCTGGTGGCCTTCTTGCCCACCTGGGCACCCCCTGGCTCATCCCCAGCTGCTGTCAACCAGCACCTTCAGGTCTTTCTCTGCTTGGGCAGTTTCCAGCCACTCTGCCCCAAGCCTGGAGCCTTCCTGGGGTTGCTGTGACCTGGCACTTGGCTTGCTGAATCTCATGCCCTTGACTTCAGGCTGCCCTTCTGCAGAGCCTTCCTACATTCGAGCAGACCACAACTCCTGCCCGGTTTGGTGTCATCTGCAGCATTCCTGTCCTCTGCAGACTTTTTGTGCAGCAGCAGGTCAGAGCTGCTTGGAGTGCATCTCAGGTTTGCAAATGTCAGCTCCCTTCCCAGAGAGGGGCTGTGTATAAAGTTTCTGTGCAAACAACTTTTATAGCTTCTAAACTGAGTGAGGGATTAGTTGATTTGCTCTCCAGACTGAGCTGCAGTGCAGGCAGGGCACAGAAAGCTGCCCCAGCCAGTGTGGTTTAAACAGCTGTAAGCCACCTGGAGACACAGCACTGGGGGCTGTCATGGGAGGGATGCCACTGATGGCAGCACTCAGTGCTTCCAGCACAAGTGACAGAAGACACCCAGGTCACTAGGGTGGATGAGCTGCTGAGCTGCTGGAAACTGAAAAGCACTCAAGCCCAGAGGAAAAAGAACACCACACACACAAAACAGTCCCCAGGGCTGTTTCCCAAGAGGAGGAGGAGCTGCATCCTGCACAGGGATGGCTGGAAAAAATGGGGGGGCAAAGGAAAGGAGCATTCAGACACTGGCACATCTCCTTGAGTGCTGGAGGAGTCATTGGATCCTGAAAGCACACAGCAACCAAATATTTCCTGACAGCCACTTGAGCACTTCCAACAGAAACAGAGCTGGAATTTGCTGCTGATTCAAATGGAAGAATTTGCTTTCCTAGCAGCTCAGTGTCAGCTTGTGAGGAGCCAGCCCACCCTGTCCCCTCCAGCCCTGCCCTCTTCCAGGATCTCTGCAACTGACTGATTAACAGCAGCCACTTGTTTGCTCCGGCAGGCAGATGCAGAGACCCGCTGAAGTGTCAACAAAAAGCAATTAAGAGCTCCTTTTTTTTCCCCATCCCATTTAAACAACCACCACCCAAAAACACAAGAGTGCACCAGGCCCAGCCTGGAGCGGTGACTCACCCCCTCTGCACTCCCCTTGCCAGAGGAACCCGTGGTTTTGCTGCCTTCTCATGAGCAGGGCTCCAGACACAGGAAGCCAACTCAGTCAGCATTAGCTAATTAAAGCTACTTCAAAACCCACGGCCCCCTGCCCACTGCCCCAGCGCACCTCAGGCCTGCTTCAGCAGTTATGAAGGGCACTGCCAGGCACCCAATGCTCCTGCAGCCCCGGGCCACAACCCCAGGCTTGCAGCACTGCCACAGCCACCTGGACAACCGGGAGGGAAGCCTGGGGAGAATCCAGGTGATTCTGGGGCCCCCAACATAGGGAGGACATGCAACTGTTGGAGCAGGCTCAGAGGAGGCCACCAAGATGAGCAGAGGGATGGAGACCCTCCCCTGTGGGACAGGCTGAGAGAGTTGGGGATGTTCAGCCTGGAGAAGAGAAGGCTCCAGGGAGACCTTAGAGCAGCCTGCCAGGACCTGAAGGGGCTGCAGGAGAGGTAGGGAGGGACTTTGGACAAGGGCTGGGAGTGCCAGGATGAGGCACAATGGCTTTGAGCTGGGAGAGGGGAGACTGAGACTGGAAATGAGAAAAAAAATTCTTTGTAGTGAGGGTGGTGAGACACTGGCACAGGTTGCCCAGGGAGGCTGTGGCTGCCTCCTGCCTGGAGGTGTTGAAGGGCAGGCTGGATGAGGCCCTGAGCTGGTGGGAGGTGGCCCTGCACGCGGTAGGCTGCTTGGACCTGGCTGAGCTTTGAGTTCCCTTCCAAACCATTCCGTGATTCAGCTGACGTAGGATTCAGCCCTCAGGCTTCCTGTGGCTCACCCCATCCTCCTCTTCCTCCCTGTTCTGCAGGTAGGACTGGGCATCAGAGAATGGTGTGGGCATCCACACCCCCTGCTTCCCTTGCCCACTGCACCCCTCCCAGCTCCTCTCAGAAGCTGTGGGTCACCACCCAACGCTCTGCTGCAGGGGCTGCTCCCCCAGTGCCACACAGAGCCCTCCCCAAGGCCAGTGGCTAACCCTGGCAGGACCCTGCAAGCTCCAGAGCTGCTGGGCCAGCCCAGGGCAGCCACTCTGCCCGGGGCAAAGCAGGGAGGGGAGCGAGTCCCTGCTGAGTGCTAAAGCCTGACGTCGCTCTGCTTCCCTGCCCAGGGCACCGGGATGCTGCAGGGACCTCCTGATACTGCAGGAACTCTCCTCCAGGGACACTGGGCAGCTGCAAGCACCACAGCCTGCACTCCAGGCTGCTGCAGGATGGTTCCAGGGATGAACCATTCAGTGGCTACAGAACTGGCTTGATGGCCACAGCCAGAGAGTGGCTCTCAATGGTCCATGGCCAAGTGCAGGCCAGGGACAAGTGGAGTCCCTCAGGATCAGTGCTGGGACCAGGCTTGGTTAACATCTTGGTTGGTGACCTGGACAGTGGCCTTGAGGCAGCCTCAGCACCAAGCTGTGTGGTGCTGCTGACAGCTGGAGGGAAGGATCCATCCAGAGGCACCTGGGCAGGCTGCAGAGCTGGGCCCAGGACAACCTCAGGAGGTTCAGCAAGACCAAGGGCAAGGTCCTGCAGCTGGGGCAGGACAATCGCAGCACTGATACAGGCTGGGCAGGGACTGGCTGGAGAGCAGCCCTGAAGAAAAGGCCTTGGGGGTGCTGGGGGAGGAGAAGCTCAACAGGAGCCAGCAGGGAGCACTTGCAGCCCAGAGAGCCAAGCAGAGCCTGGGCTGCAGCAAGAGAAGTGTGGCCAGCAGGGCCAGGGAGGGGATTCTGCCCCTCTGCTCCACTCTGCTGAGACCACAGCTGGAGCTCTGGGGCCAGTTCTGGAGCCTCTGTGCCAGGAAGGATCTGGAGGGGCTGGAAGGTGTCCAGAGAAGGGCCATGAGGAGGAGCAGAGGGCTGGAGGTGCTCTGCTGTGAGGACAGACTGAGAGAGTTGGGGTTGTGCAGTCTGGAGAAGAGAAGGCTCCCAGGAGACCTTCTGGTGGCCTTCCAGGATCTGAAGGGGGCTCCAAGAAAGCTGGGGAGGGACTTCTGAGGGTATCAGGGAGTGATAGGACTGGGAGGGATGGAGCAAAACTAGAAGTGGGGAGATTGAGATTGGATGTTAGGAAGAAGCTGTTCCCCAGGAGGGTGGTGAGAGCCTGGCACAGGCTGCCCAGGGAGGTGGTGGAAGCCTCCTGCCTGGAGGTGTTTGCAGCCAGGCTGGATGTGGCTGTGAGCAACCTGCTGCGGTGTGAGATGTCCCTGGCCATGGCAGGGGGGTTGGAACTGGCTGAGCCTTGAGGTCCCTTCCAACCCTGACAATTCTGGGACTATGATTCTAATTACCTTGCAGACAAGGCAGAGGCTGAAACCAGACCATAACCACGCTTCTGCCTGTCACACAGTGGTAGGTGCCTCTCATTCTGATCAGAGCAGTGATTAGAAGATGCTTCCTCACCTGCAGAGACTGCACTGCTGTGGTGGCTAAACCCTTTAACAGCAGGGCTCTGCTGCAAACCACTGCACCCCCAGAAATCACTTCTCTGTTGCTCTTTGCACGGATGTGGTGCTCAGGTATGCAAAACAGAGCTCTTATTAACTGATTAACAGAGGTCTATTAACTGCTGTTAGCTGCTTCCTCTGCCTGCCTCACCTGGAGCACACAGCTTTGGGTCCCAGAGCCCTGGAGCAGGCTGCCCAGAGAGGTTGTGGAGTCTCCTTCTCTGGAGCCTTTCCAGCCCCATCTGGATGTGTTGCTGTGTGACCTGTGCTGGATTCTCTGCTCCT
The DNA here is from genome assembly GCA_033816785.1 of Picus viridis. Lineage (NCBI taxonomy): Eukaryota > Metazoa > Chordata > Aves > Piciformes > Picidae > Picus > Picus viridis. The sequence continues at coordinate 2,276,345 of CM066580.1, forward strand.
GCTCTGGCAGGGGGTGGACTCAAGGATCTCCAGAGGTCCCTTTCAGCCCCTAACATCCTGTGAGCCTGTGAGGAAAGGGTTGCACAGAGCTTTGAGCAGGTATTTCTTTGCAGTGCCAGACTTGGCCAAGCAGCTGCACCCCTCACAGGACCAGAGACCAGGTTGGGTTGGAAGGGACCTGTAAAGGTCATTCAGTGCAGCCTCCTGCAACGAGCAGGGACACCTTCACTACATCAGGCTGCTCAGAGCCTCATCCAACCTGACCTTGAGCGTCTTAAAGGATAGGGCTTCAGTGTTTCACCACTCTCACTGTAAAACATTCCTTCCTTGTGTCCAGTTTGAATTTACCCTCCTTTAGTTCAAACCATTACCCCTTAGCCTACTGCTGCAGGCCCTGCTCGGAAAAACCCAATAATCTGCCCTCATAATTCCATCATTTCTGTGTGGCTCCAACAGGTCCAATGCCTCTCTGATGCTGGGGACCCCAGACTTGGATACAGTACTCCAGGTGAGGTCTCTCCAGAGTGGAACAGAGGGGAAGATCACCTGCTGGCCTTGATTGTTGTGCTGTTCATCTCGCCCCTCAACCAAGCTTTGTGCAGGCCGGGCACAGAGCAGATGAGGCTCTGCCCTCCACTCCTGCAGTGCTTGAACTGCTGAGCAGCAGGCAGTAGGCACCTGCAGAGCCACCACCCTAACCCTCCCTTATTCCCTTGTTAACCCAGCTTTCCCTGGCCAGGCACACAGCAAACTGCTCACCTCAACAGGCCAAGGAGCAAGTACACACGACCTGAGGTTCCACACTGAGCTCCTTTAAGCTGGCCTTGCTCTGCAAAGGAGCCACCTCTCGCCCCCCAGCTCTGCAGCTTCCTCAAGCTGCTGCCTTCACGTGCAGGACACACATCGGCCCACCCATGCCCATTGTGTAGCCCACTCCTCACCTGCTCTACAGCCACAGGGAAAGGACCAGGACCACAGACAGCAAGTCCACCTGACAGCTCACTACCTCCTAACCCCACATGAAGTGTGGCCAGCAGGTCAAGGCAGGTGATTCCCCCTCTCGGCTCCACTCTGCTGAGACCACAGCTGGAGCTCTGGGTCCAGTTCTGGAGCCTCTGTGCCAGGAAGGATCTGGAGGGGCTGGAAGGTGTCCAGAGAAGGGCCACGAGGAGGAGCAGAGGGCTGGAGCTGCTCTGCTGTGAGGACAGAGTGAGGGAGTTGGGGTTGTGCAGTCTGGAGAGGAGAAGGCTCCCAGGAGACCTTCTTGAGGCCTTCCAGGATCTGAAGGGGGCTCCAAGAAAGCTGGGGAGGGACTTTGTAGGCTGTCAGGGAGTGATAGGACTGAGGGGGATGGAGCAAAACTAGAAGTAGGTAGATTGAGATTGGATGTGAGGAAGAAGTTGCTCCCCAGGAGGGTGGTGAGAGCCTGGCACAGGTTGCCCAGGGAGGTGGTGGAAGCCTCCTGCCTGGAGGTGTTTGCAGCCAGGCTGGATGTGGCTGTGAGCAACCTGCTGTGGTGCGAGGTGTCCCTGCCCATGGCAGGGGGTTGGGACTGGCTGAGCCTTGAGGTCCCTTCCAGCCCTGACAATTCTGTAACATGGAGAGTATCTCCAGTTGCCACTTTTGAAGCCTCTCTGAACCAGCAGAAATCCCATTAGGAGGTTTTCAAATATGAATAACATTTCATTAGGAAGCTAAAACTGGCATGCAGGGAGAGACAGGCTCCCTGCTAGGATTACTTTCACCTGGGAGCAGACTGTGAGGCTTTGCCCTTGTTGTTACACAACTCACCCCCGCTGCAAAGGAAAAGATCTGTTAAACACATCAGGAGGAGAGACAAATGCTGGAGTTAGTCACCACACTTGGCCTGCCAGCAGCTCTCTCTGGGTTTGGAAGCAATGCCTCTGTAAGGTATCCACCTCTGGACACCTACCCTCCTCCAGCAGGTCCAGGGTAAAAAACCCAATTCCTCCATGGAGGAGAAATTCACCTAGGTAGGACAACCCCAGAGCTGCTACTGAGCAGTGCTTGGGTAGGTGCTCAGCAGAGCTCTGGGCCACACAGAGGCAGGGTCCCTCCATTGGCATGGGAATCACAGAATGGTAGGGGTTGGAAGGGACCTCCAGAGATCACCAGGCCCAACACCCCCTGCCAGAGCAGGGTCACCTAGAGCAGGACACACAGGAGAACCGCCAGCCAAGCTTTCCTATGCTTCCTGCTTAGGCTTTAACTGCTGCCCCAGCATCCATGGACAGCCTGGACACCCTGCTCCTTCACTTTCTGCATGTTGCCCAAGGTGTCCTCTCTCCCTTCAAGACAGAACCAGCCTCATTAGCTTCAGTCATCTTAAACCCTTATTAAAAACAACTGCTGAGCTGTCAGCCACTTCCCAGGCCTCTTACCCCTCTGGCACAGCCAAGACTTTCTAGGGTGCAGCCAGGTCTGGATAATGGTGAGCACATTCAGCACCCTGACCCAGAACCAAGCTATAGCCACAGGAAGCCCCAGCTCAGCATCAAACCCAAGCAGGAATCAGCCCCTTGCTGAAAGCCCAGGAAGGCCACGGGCAGCATCCAGAACACTGAAGGCTGGGGACATGACACAGAAAGGTGGAGGGATGAGTACACAAATCACTGCCTTGCAGACACAGGAAACAGAAGAGAGAGGCAGGCAGCTGAGGATGCTCAGCCACCTGACAGCCAATTGCCCAAAGGCTGGAGGAGAGCACAAGCTGGAGTAACAGAAATGCCTCCACTTCAGCTGCACATGGGAAGGGGTGGGGGGAAACAACAAAAACAACATAAAAACAACACAAACACAACAAAAAAAATAACAAACAAACAATGAAACCAAACCAACCAAAAAAAACTAAACCAACAAAGCTTCCCCAGACCTCAGTGCAGTCCTCCTTCCTGGACTGGGAGCCAGAGCTGTCCCTGATGATGCCCACGAAGGGGTGAGGCAGACTCCTGAAGCAAACAGATGGATGCCTGCCTGCTCTCACGATCCAGCAGTTACTGCAAGGAGGCTGGACAGACAGAAATGTCAAACCTGTTGGGAACCTAAATGGAAGGGAGAAGCACAGAAATCTTGCTGCAGATCTACACCCTGAAGCCTCACAGGATGTTAGGGGTTGGAAGGGACCTCAGGATATCCTTGAGTCCAACCCCCCTGTCAGAGCAGGAGCAGAGAATCCAGCACAGGTCACACAGCAACACAGCCAGATGGGGCTGGAAAGGCTCCAGAGAAGGAGACTCCACAACCTCTCTGGGCAGCCTGCTCCAGGCCTCTGGGAGCCTCCCAGTGAAGAAGTTCCTCCTCATGTTGAGGTGCTGTAGTTTATATCCTCCTGGACATGGAAGAGCAGGGTGAGGTGGATTGGATGGGTGGTCCAAGCAGGGGCTGTGCCAGCTTTTGAGGAGTGCAGCTGCCTGCTAGATAGAGCCTGCAGCTGCACTCACACACACACCCCCAAGCTGCAGATTCATGGCCAGGCAGTACCAACCAGCTTGCTGCTCCCACTCTGACACATCCATGTACAGAGTACTCAGAACCTGCAGGGCCCAGCAGAAAAGAGAGAACATCCTGCTTGAAGCACTACTGATCAGGCACTAATGCAATGTTTAGGAGAGGTTATCTGGCAAAGAGGCTTTTAAGGCTCCACGCCAGATACTTCTCCTAAAGGCTGAGTTCTGGCATACCACCAAGTTGAGCAGAGCGACTGCTCCAGGGTGAGAGCACATTTGAGGCCATAACCCTTCTGGCCTGCATCAGGAACAGTGTGGCCAGCAGGAGCAGGGAGGTCATTGTGCCCCTGTGCTCTGCATTGGTTAGGCCACACCTTGAGTCCTGTGTCCAGTTCTGGGCTCCTCAGGTTAGGAAGGACACTGAGACACTTGAACGTGTCCAGAGAAGGGCAACAAGGCTGGGGAGGGGTCTGGAGCACAGCCCTGTGAGGAGAGGCTGAGGGAGCTGGGGTTGCTTAGCCTGGAGAAGAGAAGGCTCAGGGGTGACCTCATTGCTCTCTACAACTACCTGAAAGGAGGTTGTAGCCAGGTGGGGGTTGGTCTCTTCTCTCTAGCAATCAGCACCAGAACAAGAGGACACAGTCTCAAGCTGCGCCAGGGGAAGTTTAGGCTGGAAGTGAGGAGAAAGTTCTTCACAGGGAGAGTTGTTAGCCATTGGGATGTGCTGCCCAGGGAGGTGGTGGAGTCACCATCCCTGGAGGTGTTCAAGAGGGGATTGGACATGGCACTTGGTGCCACGGTCTAGTCATGGGGTCTGTGGTGACAGGTTGGACTCGATGATCTTTGAGGTCTCTTCCAACCTTGGCGATACTGTGATACTGTAACCCACCAGAGGGGTTCAGCTCACTGCTGAATTTCAACAGTTCGCTCCCATCAGTGGAAACAGCAGTACTGCCCCCCCATTAACCAACCCAGCACATCACCAGACAGGTGACCCTTTCAGGAACTCTCAAGGGAAAAAGGAAAAGCTGAACACCCATCCCTCTGCCCGGGCCACAAAAGCAAGGCACGTTCCGAGAGAATCTCAACCAAAGTGCAAGGAGGTGAAAAAGAGAGGGGAGGCAGGGGTCAGACGTCAGCTAATGGCCTGAGAGACTCAGAAAGCTCCATTTGTATTGCTGGCCCTGGCTCAGATGAAACAAAGCAGTCACGCTTAGCCTCTCAGGGCATTCTTACACCGACAGTAATTCTGACTCTGGCGCAGCCTCCCAACCAAACAGCAGCGTTAAACGCTTCCTCCTGCTCACTCGAGATCCTAACCAGAAATGACTTCAAGAAAGCACCCACCTCTCACCTCCCATCACAAGGGAAGGGCCTCCCAGAGAAGTAGTGGGAAAGCCAGCAGGTTCCCTGCCTGCACAGGGGAGGAGGGATGAGGATGCCAGGGCTGAATCAGCGTGAATATCCTTCCCCCGAAGCGATCCGGCCCTGCCTGCTGAGACCTGCAGCTCACCCTCCACATGCTTTGAGCATGAGTCCATTTCCCAGTGTTCAGCCCAGAAGGAGCCCAGTTCCTTACTGGGGTGAGCTGCAGATCTCAGCCTGTGCCCTAGTTCCCAGCAGTTGGATAAAGCCCTTCCAAGGGAGTCAAGGCCCATGCAGCCCACACCCATCTTCACCTCCAGCCTCCGCTCTCAGGTAGAATCACAGCAACATAAAGGTTGCAAAAGACTTCAAAGATCATCAGCACTAACACCAACCCTCTCAACACCTAACCCAACACTATTATGCCCACACCACTGTGTGCCCAAGTGCCATGTCTGGATGCAGCAAAAACAATTTTCCTCATCTCCAACCTAACCCTCCCCTGGTGCAACTTGAGGCCATCTCCTCTCATCCTGTAGCTAGCTGCTCTGGAGAATAGACCGACCCCACCTGGCTCCAACCTCCTTTCAAGGAGATGTAGAGAGCAGAGGTCTCCCATCAGCCTCCTCTTCTCCACAATAAACATCCCCAGTTTCCTCAGCTGCTCCTCACCAGCTTTGTTCCAGCACCTCAATGTCCTTCTTGGAGTGAGGAGCCCCAAAACTTAGCTCTGCGGTACTGCAGGTGTGGCCTCACCAGCGCTGATTACAGGGAGACAATCCCTGCCCTGCTCCTGCTGGCCACACTCTTGCCAAACCAGGGCAGGATGCTGGTGGCTTTCTTGGCCACCTGGGCACACCCTGGCTCATTTTCAGCTGGCTGTCAACCAACAAGCCCAGGTCTTTCCCTGCTGGACAGTTTCCAGCCACTCTGCCCCGAGCCTGGAGCATGCATGGGTTTGTTGCGAGCCAAGTGCCAGCCCTTGGCCTTGTTGAACCTGCTACGACTGAGGATAAAGAGACCTCAATACACTGGCAGATGAGACTGATATTCAATACCATGGCAAAGCAGGAAGCATTACTCAGTCTGCTGAACTTCCCTCCAGCCCAGGCAGGGGCATCAGCCCGAGCCCTGACTTCCATCCCACTGCAGTCACTGCCTGCTCCACGCCAGCAAACAAGCCGCTGCAAGCCAAACCCCCAGCGTGACAGTGCCAGTCCCTGGTGAGCTGGACCAGAGGCAGTTTCACCAGTTCATTTCAGGAGGGTGAGGGGTTGTGCAACCTCTGAGAAGGGACAGCTTTGCTGCAGTGATTTTGCAGACTCTTTTATCACAGTCTGAAGGTGTCCTGAAACGGCAGTGCCAGGGGGAAATCCCAACAGCAGGAAGCTGCTGCTGCTGCTGCCCAGGCAATAAACACCCAGAGAAGTGTGTCAAGAAATGTTTGCTTGAATTAAGAAACAAGCCACTAGAAACTACAAACCACACTCTAAGCCTTGGAACTGTGCTTCAAAAGGTTTTCAAGACCCAGGAAATTTAGCAGCTTCTCTCCATAGGTTACCCAGGGAGGCTGTGGCTGCCCCCTCCCTGGAGGTGTTCAAGGCCAGCTTGGATGAGGCCTTGAGCAACCTGGGCTGGTGGGAGGTGTCCCTGGAACCAGATGACCTTTAAGGCCCCTTCCAGCCTAAACCATTCCATGATGCTATGAATAGAAAGAACCACAGATGAAAGAAGAAAAACCTTTTCCCCTCCTTCTCCTGTTGCCTACAATCTTCTTCAGAAAGCACTTGAGGGGGGAGGGGAATAAAAGGAAAAAGGGGGGGGGGGGGGGGGAAAGGGGAAAGGCAAAATAATTTGATTCAGGGCAAGTAAGGACCAGTAGCAGGCTGCAATCAATCATTGTCACTGTGTGGCTATTCCTAGCTGCTTCTGGAAGCAGAGGAAAAGCCCTGTAAATTCCACACTTCTTTCCTCTAGAGAAGGTGGGACAGATGCTACCTATCCTTAAAACAGCAGAGGCATTGATCAAAGGTTAATGTGAATCAGCCAGAAGAGCAGGGGAGCTGCTGCCTTTGCCTCCCAAAAGCCTCCCAGCCAGTGACATCAGGGTTCACTCTGACAGCAGGGTGTTCCCCACACACTTCTCTGTCATTTCACCCAACCCCAAGAGGAAGCAAAAGCCACCAGTCCAGCACCAGGCAAACCTCCACTCCGTGACTCTTGGATTTTGGACAGGCATTAATAATTGCTGCCAAATGAACTCTAATGAGCAGGTTTCAAGGCCAAGCAGGATCTCCAAGATGCACCCAGCACTTCTGCAGCCAAGAATTGACTTCTCATTAGGTCCCTCCAAGCTGCTTTGCTTTCTCATCCTCCTCCCTTGGTTTAGCAGCTCAGCCACTGCCCATTACCCTTAGGACAGATGTAGTGGTTGAAGGGATGTGTGCACTGTAAACAGCCTCATTGCTACTCTGAATTCCAGGAGGGTGTGCAAGTCCTCCAGCTGTGGAAATCGCTCTTCACAGCCAGCTGTTTTGCACAAAATAAATGGAGGGCAAAACAGAAGGGAGCAAAAACCTCAGAGCAACACACTCAGTGCAAGCACAACCAGGATATGGAGAAGCCACACACCAGATGAGTTTTACAGGTCTGCAGTCAAAGCTGAGTTTTTCAGCACCAAATAGGTAACTGACTAACTAAACCCCCAGCATTTCAGGCCAATACTTAAAAGGAGTTAGTATACAGAGGTGTTTTAAGACAGAAGCAGCTGCTAGAGCATATGGAGATGGTCTGCATGGGCTTCCAGCACCACGTATAGCAACTTACCAAACACTGTTTGGAAACAAAACTCCCTGCAGGCTGTGATGCCACATGCTGTCCCCATCAGAGCAGCACTCAGAGCCCAGCTTCTTCAGGTGAAAGACCCCCTCCCCCCCCCAAAAAAAGTTAGGTAGCCAGCACAGGCAGCAGCCTACAGCCATTTCCCAGCTGCACTCAGAGCTCCTCAGGCAGAGGTTTAATTATTTAAGGCTTCTAACACTGCGAGTTGAAGCAGCTCTGCTTTTTAAAAGCCTGAGATGGGCCAAGATGTGCCCCAGACTGAGATTGCTGGGCAGACACACCCTCAGCCCTCACTTGCAAGCGCCCAGCGCTCCGTGCTGCAAAGCCCGCGGCAGCTCTGGCTGCTGCTCTGCTCGCAGGCGCTGCTCAGACCAACGCGTGGACAAACCCCAAAGTTAAAACCCATCCACGCCCAGAATTAACCTTTGCCTACTTCCCCTTCCCCACAACAGCAGTAGGGAATCCCTGAGACGTTTGCCTGAGAAAATGAAAGCAAAACAAGGGGCCGCAGGACGGCCCCTGCCATGCGGCTGGCAGGCACGCAGCCAGCCAGAGCCCCGAGGAGCGGCGGCATCCTCCATCCCCTTACCTCTCCTCCTCTCCCGGGGAAGCCGAGCCGAGCGCTGAAGCTTCTCGCACTCCCACAGCGGGGATCTGGACAGCCAACATTCCTCCCACCATCCCCGCCCAGCAAAGGGGAGGTCGCTTCCAGAGAGCCACAGAAGGGATGCGGTCATGGTCACAGAGCGAGAGAGACGCGTTGCAAGGAAGGCACAGGGACAGGCAGCTGGGACGAGGGATCCTCCCCCAACAACTACCCAGCTTTTGTTTCTTTTAGTCGGAACAGGAGGCAGAAAGATTAAAAAAAAAAAAAAAAAAAACAACAAAACTTTTTGAGGTAAGCAAACTATTTCTGTTATTATTCAAATAAAATATTCCAGGCAAAAGAGTTTGCTTTTAACTTAAATACATTTTGGGTTGCTGGCTCTCAGCCAGGCAGCAACATAGAAGGGCTCAGGTTGGAAGGGACCTCAGAGATCATCTCCCCAACCCCCTGCCATGAGCAGGGACACCTCCCATCAGCACAGGTTGCTCAAGGCCTCACCTGACCTGGCCTTAAACACCTGCAGGCAGGGGACATCCACAGCCTCCCTGGGCAGCCTGTGCCAGAGTCTCCCCAGCCTCACACTGAAGAACTTCTTCCTCAGCTCCACTCTAACCCTGCTCTGCCTCAGCTTCAAACCATTCCCCCTTGGCCTGTCCCTAGACACCCTCAGCAAAAGTCTCTCTGCAGCCTTCCTGCAGGATCCCTTCAGGTCCTGGCAGGCAGCTCTGAGGTCCCCCTGGAGCCTTCTCCTCTCCAGGCTGAACACCCCCAGCTCCCTCAGCCTGTGCTCACAGCAGAGCTGCTCCAGCCCTTGGAGCATCCTTGTGGCCTCCTCTGGCCTCACTCCAGCAGCTCTGTGTCCTCCTTCTGCTGGGGACACCAGAACTGGAGGTAGGATTGGAGGTGAGGTCTGAGCAGAGCAGAGCCAAGGGGCAGAATCCCCTCTGCTGCCCTGCTGCCCACCCTGCTCTGGCTGCAGCCCAGCACACAGCTGCCTGCTGGGCAGCAGGAGGGCACTGCTGGCTCCTGGGGAGCTGCTCAGCAGCCAGTACCCCCAAGACTCTTTCTCCAGGGCTACTTTTAACCCAACACAGAGCTTGTATTTCAGTTTATGTCCTCCTTTTATGAGATGGATGCCTTTAAAGCCACCAGAAGCTCAGAAGCAGAACATGAGGATCCAGAGAGTACACACCGAAGGATGATGGCACCTGCCACACTGGTCTGAAGGGGTGGCAAGTGCAGAGTTCAGAGCATCTGCTACCAGCCAGGAAGACACATGCCATGGAAACATCATGTACTACTTTGGTGCTGATGCAAAGCACTGGAGCACAATCAATCACCAAAAAGGTTAAGTGGCCATCAGATCAAGGGAGGGGATTCTGCCCCTTTGCTGTCTGCTCTGGTCAGAGACCTCACCTGGAGTACTGTGTCCAGTTCTCGGGCATCCAACCCAAGAAGGACATGGAGCTGTAGGAGTGGGACCAGAGGAGGCCACTAAGATGATCAGAGGGCTGGGAAACCTCTCCTATAAAGATGGGCTGAAAGAACTGGGAATGTGCAGTCTGGAGATGAGAAGGCTCCAGGGAGACCTTAGAGCAGCCTTCCAGTACCTGAAGGGGACCTCCAGGCAGGCTGGGGAGGGACTGTTCAGAAGGGCCTGGGGGGATAGGATGAGAGGCAACGGTTTGAAACTGGAGCAGGGCAGAGTTAGGTTGGACATCAGGAGGAAGTTGTGCACAACAAAGGCAGTGAAATGCTGGAGCAGGCTGCACAGAGACGTGATGGAAGCCCCATCCCCGGAGACATTCACAGTCAAGCTGATGTGGCCCTGAGCAACCTGATCTAGGTGAGGCCCCTGCTGACTGCAGGGGGGTTGGGCAAGATGACATCTGAGGGTCCCTTCCAACCCAATGCATTCTGTGCTTCTGTGACATTCCAGGGATTCCTGCTCCTCCTAAGCCCCTCATGCTTGAGCCCTCCCCTAGCTAAAAGGAGAGGATGTCACTAATCAACACAAGGCAAGGGGTTAGTGAAGAATTTGAAGAACCCATGACTGTTCTAAAAATTAAAACCACTTGACCTTGGTGGGGGTCCCTGGGGGGAGGGGGGTGGTATTTCTTTTTTAAAGTCATGCCTGCCAGGAAAGTGAATCATTGCCTGGTTCCATTCCTTGGGTATCACCTGAAAATTCAGCTTCCAGCTATACAGTTTCAAACAATATATATTAAGGGGGGAAAAAAACCCACAACCAAACCTGAGACCCACGACCTGCCAGCAGCTTCCTCAGGATGGTAAACAGAATGGAAACTAGAAGAGGTGGGTTTGTGCCCAAAACTGCAGCTGCAGCTTGAAAGGAAAGGAGTTGGCTTGAAAAACCTCCTCTGCACTCCACCAAAATCAGGCTGCCTGTGCACCAGACAAGCTTCGAGGCAGAGCAACACTGACTCTGTTTCATAGGATCACAGGATGTTAGGGGGTAGAAGGGACCCTCAAAGACCACCAAACCCCCTGCTAGAGCAGGACCAGAGAATCCAGCACAGGTCACACAGGAACACATCCAGGTGGGCCTTTAAAGTCTCCAGAGAAGGAGCCTCCACAACTTCCCTGGGCAGCCTGCTCCAGGGGCTCTGGTTTCAGCCCCTGGGTGTGAGAAGCACCTCTGACTGTTCTGTTTCAAACCAGTGACAGCATCCAGCCTCCAGAGTCTTAGGGAACAACTGAAGACATCTCAGGAAGTTTAAGTTCCTCCACTTTTCACTCTGTGTGAGCACACTGTACAGTGTCAGTTCATCCTGTAAGGTTAAGGAAGTGCTGAGGCTTTTTGGAGCTTGATAGGACCTGGTGAGGGCTTACCAAAGAGGGCAACCAAGCTGGTGGAGGGGCTGGAGAACAGGTGTGGGGAAGAGCAGATGAGGGAGCTGAGGCTGTTTAGTGTGGAGAAGAGGCTGAAGGGAGACCTCATTGCTCTCTACAGCTCCCTGAAAGGAGGTTGGAGCTAGGTGGGCGTTGGTTTCTTCTCTGTACTAATAAGGGATAGGATGAGAGGAAATGGCTTCAAGTTGTGCCAAGGGAGGTTTAGGTTGGATACTAGAAGAAACTTCTTGACTGGAGTGGTTCTCAAATACTGGAACAGGCTGCTCAGGGAGGTGGTTGAATCCCCATCCCTGGAGATGCTTGAAAGAGGCAGAGATGTGGTGCTGAGGGCCATGGTTTAGCCCCAGCCTTGGCAGAGTTGGAGAACAGTTGGACTGGATGAGCTGAAAGGTCTTTTCCAACCACAACGATTCTCTGATTCTGTGAAAGCCCAGCTTCCAAACTAGGTTGTGAATGTTTACCAACAGGAGCAGTGCCTGCTTTAGGGGAGAAAGGAGGAACCTCCTCTCCTTGGCACTGGCATCTGTGTTACTGGACTAGAGAAGCAGCACCTGCAGGCGTGCAGGTGGCAGATGGAAGCCACAGAGCGCACCCCCGACAGCCACTAGCCCCCGGCTCTTCACATCTCTGCTTGCTTCCTTTTCTGTTTCTTCAGGTAATGCACATTCCAGGGGCTGGCAGCTCTTTACCTTCCCCCTGCTGGGAAGGGCAAGGGCACTGCCAACCCCATCAGCACTGCTCCTCAGCAGCTCCACCGCGAGGAGGAGCTCCGCTGGGGTACACAGGCAGCACATCTGCCCCGCTCGCAGAGGGGCGGCGGCAGCACCCCTCCTCTCCCCCCACGCTGCCAAATCCAGCCTGTCAGCCCAACCTGCAATTACACTCACACCTAAAATAGCTCTGTGGCGGTGCCAGCCACCACCCATCCCCGCCTCACGCCCCGAGCCTCGGCGGGCCGGGCCGCGGCGACGGCCGGCAGCGGACGTGCAGCTCCGCGGGCACCCCCCGCACGCTTCCCGCGGGCTGGCCGCTCACACAGCGCGCCGCTCCCCGGCCCTTTGCCGCAACGGGAAGTGTCGCGGTCTGGCCAGCAGAGCACGCCGCCTTTTCTTCTTCCACAGAAAGCCTTTAGGGAAGCAGCCCGTGCCCGGAGGTGCGCAGAAGGTGCTCTGCTCAGAGGCGTGCACGCAAGGAGGGCTGCCAGCAGCTCTCCCGCAGCTCCAGCTGCCAAGTTTCACCGGGAGGCCGCTAATACCTGCTCACCCTCCAGAGGTGACTCAGCCACAGCGTGGAGAGGCAGCTGCTGCCTTCCAGGCGATGAGGGAGCGGAGAGGGTAAATCCAGGAGTCACCTGGTCCCTCTCACCGCTTGCCCTCAGGAACAGAGCCTCTGGCAACGCTCTGGAGGAGGGAGGGAGCACATCCAAAGCACTGGCTTTTGGCTGCAGAGGGCTGTGCAGCCCCACTGCTCTCCCCAGTCAGTCCCACTGCTCAGGAGTGCTCCTGGACACCAGGCTCTCCTTTCTGCTCCAGAAGCAGACTTTTCCATCCCTAGTTAGCAATGCCAAGAGATGCTAATATTGCAAGCTGTGAATCGAGGGAGGTTCTCCTCCCCTCTGCTCTGCCCTGCTGAGAACTCACCTGGAATATTGCATCCAGCTCTGGGGTCCCAGTTCAGGAGGGACAGGGATCTGCTGGAGAGAGTCTAAGGGAGGGCTACAAGGATGCTGAAGGGACTACAGCACTGCCTGATGAGGAAGGGCTGAGAGCCCTGGGGCTGTTTAGTCTGGAGAGGAGAAGGCTGAGAGGGATCTGATCGATGTCTATCAATATCTGAGGGCTGGGGGTCAGGAAGGAGGGGACAGGCTCTGCTCAGTTGCACCCTGGGATAGGACAAGGGGCAAGGGATGGAACCTACAGCACAGGAGGTTCCACTTCAACATGAGGAGGAACTTCTTGACTGTGAGGCTCCCAGAGCCCTGGAGCAGGCTGCCCAGAGAGGTTGTGGAGTCTCCTTCCCTGGAGCCTTTCCAGCCCCATCTGGATGTGTTCCTGTGTGATCTGTGCTGGATTCTGTGCTCCTGCTCTGGCAGGGGAGTTGGACTCAATGGCCTTTTGAGGTCCCTTCCAACCCCTAACATCCTCTGATCCTATGTACAAGACACCAGTGAAACCCATGGCAATGCAGAAGTCCCTGGCATGCCACATCAGCCCTCGCGACTAATGGGAAGGGGTTTGCCTGCCAGCACCTCTAGCTCCTGCCTATAAGAGCTGCTTACTGGGATATAGCCAACTCCACTATCATCCAGCCCAGAGGGTGCAGGGCATGCTGGCCCCCCTCCAGCATACCCATGCTAGAGAACCTCCATAGCCAGAGGGCTGGGCCATGGAGCCCAGGAGGTCCCAGAGCCAGTAGGGCATCAGCAGACTTGAGTGGGCCTCCAGGAGCAGCAAAGGTGTCTCAGGCTCCTGCCTCTGCCTGGCCCTGCCTGCTCTGGTGCTGCTTGTCAAAGTATTCTCAGGAGCACCCTCCCTCTTTAAAAAAAACCCTAAATAAATAAATGAGAGAGAGACGGGACAGGGTCAAAGATTATGGTTGGAAGAGAAACAAGGTGTGGTGGGTGGAAGTTATCCACCCCTTCTAAAGAATTCCATTGTTTGCTAATACTAATCCAATACACCTCAATACTACATCTAATCTAAACCAGTGTCTAACCCTAGTGCACTCCAGCAGAAAGAAACCACCACCCTTGATGAGCCAGGGCTTCAGAGAGCAAAGCTGAGGGACCAGCCACCATCCCATTTTGGACTGGGACCAGTGATCACTTGCCATGTGCCAGCCACTCCCTTCTCCTCCAGCTTTATCCACGGTCTCTTTTTTAAGACAAGGCTTTTAATGCCATCGTGCACAGATGGACAGAAGCAGCCCCCCCCCCCCCCCCGGGCTTTATCAATGCAGGCTGGGGGCTCACACACTTCTTGCCTTCACCTTCACAGAATCACTCAGAATCACCAAGGTTGGAAGAGACCTCAAAGATCATCGAGTCCAACCTGGCACCACAGACCACATGACTAAGCCATGGCACCAAGTGCCACGTCCAACACCCTCTTGTGACCACCTGCAGAGTGCCTTCTATCAGGGCCAACAGCTATGGGAGGATTTGACAAGTGAGGAGCAAACATTTGACCTGAACTCCTCAATTCTCAGTCTGTTGAAGGGCACCCTACAAACACAACAACAACATCTGCCTACGTTTTCCCCCCACCCCCCACCCCGCTCCTCCCTTAAAAGCTTCCTGAGCAGCTCTTTCAGCGACCCTGGCATCTGGAAGCAAGCAAGACATTAGTCAGGCTCATGCTTGTTTAATAAAAACCTTGCATATGCAAGCAGGGGACTGCAAGCCTTGAGTTAAAACAGCAACCCCTACAACCAAAGGCTTGCAAAGCAGAGCTCTGATGGTGCAGAGCAGGACAGAGCCGAGCGCTCGCTCCCTTTTCACCCCCGCGCTCCAAGGAGGCTCAGCTCAGCCATTAACTGCTGCTCACAGCTCGGGGCAAGGAGCCAGGCAAGTCACCAAAGGGTCAGCAAAGGATGGCCAGAGGAGGAGGACGAGGAGGAGGAGGAGGACGAGGAGATCTCCTGCCTCACCGTTTCATGAGGAAATCGGAGGCTCCACTGATGTCAGCTGCAGGAAATGAGCCACAGGCAGATGATGCCGGAAGCAGGCTTTATATTTAGGACTGAGTCACCCACTTTATTAAATTTGAAAGGCACAAAGAGGTGGGTGTGGAGAGAGGGAATAAGGGGGAGGGGGATGAGCAAGTTATTCCCTTGAGATCACGGGCAATAGGGTGTCTAGGGTGGGGTTTCTGTAGAGCAAGTGAGAAAGTAAAGGTGACCCTGGAAGGCGTTCTTGTGCTCGTCCTGGAAAAGCAGCTGCAAGACCTTCTCTGCTTCCTAGGACAGAATCACAGAATGGGAGGGGTTGGAAGGGACCTCCAGACATCAACCCCCCTGCCAAAGCAGGGTCACCTAGGACAGGTCCCACAGGAACACATCCAGATGGGGCTTGAAAGTCTCCGGAGGAGGAGACTCCACGACCTCTCTGGGCAGCCTGCTCCAGGCCTCCAGCACCCTCACACCAAAACAGTTTTTCCTTGTGTTGAGGTGGAACTTCCTGTGCTCCACTTTGTGTCCATTGCCCCTTGTCCTTCCACAGGGCACCACTGAAAAGAGCCTGGAACCTTCAGGTGCTTCAGGTATGTATAGACATTGATCAGATCCCCTCTCAGCCTTCTCTCCAGGCTAAACAGCCCCAGGGCTCAGCCCTTCCTCACCACACAGATGTTCCAGTCCCTTCATCATCCTCATAGCCTCTGTTGGACACTCTGTCCCTCTTGAACTGGGGAGCCCAGAACTGGACACAGTACTCCAAATGTGTTCTCACCAGGGCAGAGCAGTGAGGGAGGAGAACCTCCCTTGACCTGCTGGCCACACGCTTCTTGGTGCACCCCAGGATCCCATTGGCCTTCTTGTCCCCAAGGTCACATTGCTGTCCCATGGATAACTTGTTATCCACCAGGACTGCAAGGTCCTTGGAGCCAACACTGACCATGCTGCAGGGCTCTGCAGTCCTGCTGGGGTTTGCTCTGGGCAGCCCTGCAGGCAGCTCAAGCCTGAGCAGGGCACCACCAGCACTGAGGCACTTCCCCATCTCCTCTGCTGCGTCGTCCTCTGGCCAAAGCAGAGGCTGCTGGCAGGAACTTGGGGCAGAGTTACAGTAAGCTAAGCCAGTTACAGCTCCACCTAACCCACCATGAAGTGCACCTTGCCCCCATCACACCCCAGAGGAAACAGCTTTCCTCAGGCAATTGCATCAGCATGAGATGAAGGCTGAGGAAGACTAAAGTGTGCAAAGAGGAGCTGACCTGGGCACACAGTAATACTGCACCTGAGCAGGGCAGGCACCACAGCTCAGCAAGGTTGCTTGATGATACCAAACTGGGAGGCTTGGCTGAGACACCCGAAGGCTGTGCAGCCATTCAGAGGCTTGGACAGGCTGAAAGGTGGGCAGAGAGGAACCCAATGAGGTTCAACAAGGATAAGAGCAGAGTCCTGCACCTGGGAAGGAAGAATAAACTGCAGCAGCACAGGCTGGGAGGGGATCTGCTGGAGAGCAGCCCCCTGGGGAAGGACCTGGGAGTGCTGGTGGACAAGTTCTGCATGGGACAGCAAGAAGGCCAATGGGGTCCTGGGGGGCATTCAGAGGAGTGTGTCCAGCAGAGACAGGGAGGTTCCCCTCCCCCTCTGCCCTGCTGAGACCTCACCTGGAATATTGCATCCAGCTCTGGGCTCCTCAGGTCAAGAGGGACAGGGATCTGCTGGAGAGAGTCCAAGGGAGGGCTCCAAGGATGCTGAAGGGACTGCAGCACTGCCTGACGAGGAAGGGCTGAGAGCCCTGGGGGTGTTGGAGAGGAGTCTGGAGAGGAGAAGACTGAGAGGGATCTGATCAATGTCTATCAGTATCTGAGGGCTGGGGGTCAGGAGGGAGGGGACAGGCTCTGCTCAGTTGCACCCTGAGATAGGCCAAGGGGCTATGGATGGAAACTCCAGCACAGGAGGTTCCACCTCAACATGAGGAGGAACTTCTTCCCTGTGAGGTTCACAGAGCCCTGGAGCAGGCTGCCCAGAGAGGTTGTGGAGTCTCCTTCTCTGGAGCCTTTGCAGCCCCATCTGGCTGTGTTGCTGTGAGACCTGTGCTGGATTCTCTCTCCTGCTCTGGCAGGGGGTTGGACTCGATGATCTTTGGAGGTCCCTTCCAACTCCTAACATCCTGTGACCAGCTTTGCAAAGGGTTCAGCTACTGAAGCCAGACTTTTCCCCCAAGAAAACACTTTCCAAAGACCAAAACACGAGCAGAGTTACCAAAGGCAAGCACTGCACCTCATCTTGGTTTGGGAAGGCAACAGCAGACAAGCCCCATCCGCCCCGCCGAGCACCGCCGGTGGCTTCCCTGCAGAAGCTGCAGCCTACCAGATTGCTAATAGAACTAATTGGTGTAATCTTCCAGATGAGAGTTTTGACAGCAGAAAGGATGTGGCAGGAAAAACAATAATAAATGAATCCAGGGACTGTGGGCAAGAGTGGCAATTATGCAGAGGCAGAGGTCAGAGACTGCTCGGTCCCTTCCACCTACACGCCGGAGGGGGTTATAGCTCTGCCTGCTCCAACCAGCAAATAGGCACTTAGTCAACTGCTGATCACCGACCAGATCAGGCTGCTGGAAACCACAGAACCATAGAGTCAATAAGCTTGGAAAAGACCTCAGAGATCATCAAGTCCAACCTGTCACCCAACACCTCATGACTAGCTAAACCATGGCTTCAAATGTCACGTCCAATCCTCCCTTGAACACCTCCAGGGACCACTCCTGGCTGGTGGGGAGGCTGTGGGAGGCTGCCGCTGGGTCGCTCCTCAGCCCCACACGACCCATCTGTGGGTGGCTTCCCCTTATCAGAGAGGTTTCAGTGCTGGGGAAGGGTCAAGGCAAAGCTGGGACAGTCCCAGCCCAACCCAGGCAGCAGTCCAGGTGCCCAGCCCAGCCCAAGAGGATCTTCAAGGAGTCACTGGTATCTTGTCTGGATGTCCAGCCAGATGTAGTAGGTAGAACATTTTGGCAAGCAGCTCATCACGTTGTGCAAGTGGGCCTACAGTTTCAGCTGCCTTGAACTAGTCCAGGATCAAACCTCAAGGGACCTGGAAGCTTCTTCCTGGCATTTAGCTCGTGCTTGCATTTCTCGGCTCCCTCCCTAGCTGCTCTTTTTGCCTCAGACCCCAACAACCAAAAAGTCTTCTGCAGGATGGACCTACTGGGGAGGCTAACTTCAGAGGCTCCCACAGCTGCTGCACCCTCTTCATGTGTGCAGCAAGGTGCAGCAGACCTGGATTACCACTCACACACTGCAAGTCATCACCCATAGCCTTCAGGTCCCTGGAGTGCAACCTTCACTACAGAGCTCGTTAGCACTGTTAATTAGTAAACTGCCTCACATTTTTCAGCCCACAAAGGAAAAACCCCAACATAGCTGCTAGGAGCAAGGCTGAGCTCCATACTTTGAAGCCAGGCTTTGCTTCCACTGCAGATTCCTTCCTGTCTCGAGCCTGCTGCTGAGTTCAAGGTTTATGAATCAGTTAATTAAAAAAAAAAATCCTCATCCTCCCCAATTAAAAAAAAAAAAACAAACCCCAAACACAAACCACACAACCACCAAACAAAACCCCAACCACCTACAGGTCCTCCATAAAGCCAAGACTGAGTAAAACATGCTGTGGGACAGAAGGCATGAATCAATTCTGCAGTTCAGGGAGGAGGGGAAGGTCCATAGCTAGAGTAATTAACACCCTTACCAAGGGTAAGGTAGAGACCTGTGAGCAATTACCACCATAGGAAGGGAAGGTCTCTAGTAAGGAGCTATTACCACCATAGGAAGGGAAGGTCTCTAGTAAGGAGCTATTACCACCATAGGAAGGGAAGGTCTCTAGTAAGGAGCTATTACCACCATAGGAAGGGAAGGTCTCTAGTAAGGAGCTATTACCACCATAGGAAGGGAAGGTCTCTAGTAAGGAGCTATTACCACCATAGGAAGGAAGGTCTCTAGTAAGGAGCTATTACCACCATAGGAAGGGAAGGTCTCTAGTAAGGAGCTATTACCACCATAGGAAGGGAAGGTTCTCTAGTTAGGAGCTATTATCACCATAGGAAGGGAAGGTCTCCAGCTAGGAGCAATTAACACCACAAGGTCCAGCATGGATTACACCAAAGAGGCACAAATGCTGACCCAGAACATGAGCTGTGAGCATTGACACACCAAAGGGCACTGCACCACAGAAAGTGCAGGACCTTGCTCTGGTGTCAAGTTCATACCCACCCAATGCACAAAGCCTTAATTGCTGAAGTGAATTATTGACCAGCAGTGCTTGTGCAGGCTCTTACCTAACAGAGGGTTTGAAGGCCATGCAGGTGGGGCAGGACCCTACTTCATTTCATGGCTTTCCACTACCTCTTTATATAGGCCTTCAGAGGACAGAAACAGAACAGGATCATAGAAGGGTTTGGGTTGGAAAGGACCTCCAAAGGTCATCCAGTCCAACCCCCTCTGCAGTCAGCAGGGACATCCTCCACTAGATCAGGTTGGCCAGAGGACCACCAAGCCTGACCTTGAATATCTCCAGGGATGGGGCCCCAACCACCTCCCTGGGCAACCTGTTCCAGTGTTTCACCACCCTCATGGTGTAGAACTTGTTCCTCACAGTCAATCTAAACCCTCTCTCATTTCAAAACGTTGTCCCTCGTCCTGTCCCTGCAGGCCTTTGCAAGCAGTCCCTCTGCAGCCTTCCTGTAGCCCCCTTCAGGTCCTGGCAGGCTGCTATTAGGTCTCTCCTGAGCCTTCTCCAGGCTGAACACCCCCAGCTCCCTCAGTCTGTCCTCATAGCACAGGTACTCCAAGACCCTGATCACCTTTCATGGCCCTTCTCTGGACCATCTCCATCATGTCCACGTCCTTCCTGTGTTGAGGGCTCCAGAGCTGCACACAGCCCTGCAGGTGAGGTCTCAGCAGAGCAGAAGGGCAGAATCCCCTCCCTCCATCTGCTGGCCACACTGCTTTGGATGCAGCCCAGGATGCCTTCTGGGCTGCAAGTGAACATTGCAGGCTCTGTCCACGCTACATAGCCCAGCTGAAAAACAAAGTACGTGCCCCTTAGAGAAAGGGGAGGAAGGGAGAAAGACATCAAAGGTCTTGCCATTATTGATGGGTCAAACTAGTGTAGGCTTGGGCACTACCACCACCATCCATAGAGGAGAGTGGAGGTGGCTTGCAGGAGCCTCCTGGCTGGGCAGAAGAAGCAAGGCAAGTTTTTCAGATTTTCAGCCAGAAGTCTGTGTGTGATGCCTTTGCCTGGGCACTGGGCTCATCCAAAGCAGTGGCAGAAGCCCAGCTGGAAGTCAGACCAGCAGTAACTTGACCAAAGGGGTGGGCAGCAGAAGGGCAGGGGCAGGATTGCACTGGAACCTCTCCCATCCGTGTCCCCGAGGAAAGCTTAGTCCCACGCTCAGCCAAGCAGTGCAGAAAGGAACAGGCTAAAGTTTAAGTCAGATATTAAGGCCACTTAATATGCAGCAAGAGAAGTGTGGCCAGCAGGGCCAGGGAGGGGATTCTCCCCCTCTGCTCCACTCGGCTGAGACCACAGCTGGAGCTCTGGGGCCAGTTCTGGAGCCTCTGTGCCAGGAAGGATCTGGAGGTGCTGGAAGGTGTCCAGCCAAGGACCACGAGGATGAGCAGAGCTGTGGCTGCCTCCTCCCTGGAGGTGTTCAAGGCCAGGCTGGATGAGGCCTTGAGCAACCTGGGCTGGTGGGAGGTGGCCCTGCTCATGGCAGGGGGTTGGAAGTGGATGATCTTTAAGCTCCTTTCCAACCCAAACCATTCTGTGACTTGTGCTTGATTAGCTGTGCTCAGAGTAGCAGCAGAGGGGGATTCCTGGTCTGCTTCTGCCACTGGCCACCCAATGCCCCCAGCAGAAGTCTGTCTTTGCTTTCACAAACAGTAGGGCTGAACTTGCTGCCTTTGGCTCTGCCCTGCTGGAAAGGTTGGGGCTGGTGAATGAGTCCCATGAGCTTTCCCAGTCGTTGTCCCTGTGTTTCTGGAAGAGCTCAGCATAGCCTCTCCCAGCAGACAAAACTGCTGGATGAGCACCAAAGTCTTCAGCGTGTCCAGAACAGCTCTAACCAAGTGGAAACTTAAATTCAAGGAATTACCCATCCCTGTAATTGGCATTCAGATTTTGTGGAGCTGGACTGCTTGCTAAACAATGGCTGGGTTAAAAAAGAAATCATAAATCCTGGCTCCTGTTTGTGCTGCCACTGCAGCTTTGTGCTCCTAATCAGCTGGGGAGGGGCAGTGGAGCCTTGTTTGGGTTTGGAGCAGAGCTGTGGTTTTGAGATTCCAGGATGCTGTGTCTTGTGGCAGGGACAGGCTTGGAACTGTCCAGTTCTGGGCTCCTCAGTTTAAGAAGGACATTGAGACACTTGAACGTGTCCAGAGAAGGGCAACAAGGCTGGGGAGAGGCCTTGAGCACAGCCCTGTGAGGAGAGGCTGAGGGAGCTGGGGTTGCTTAGCCTGGAGAAGAGGAGGCTCAGGGGAGACCTCATTGCTCTCTACAACTACCTGAAAGGTGGTTGTGGCCAGGAGGGGGTTGGCCTCCTCTCTAGCAACCAGCACCAGAACAAGGGGACACAGTCTCAAGCTGCAACAGGGGAAGTTTAGGCTGGAGGTGAGGAGAAAGTTCTTCACCGAGAGAGTGATTCGTCATTGGGATGTGCTGCCCGGGGAGGTGGAGTCACCGTCCCTGGAGGTGTTCAAGAGGGGACTGGATGTGGCACTTGGTGCCATGGTCTAGTCGTGAGGTCTGTGCTTACAGGTTGGACTCGATGATCTTCGAGGTCTCTTCCAACCTTGGTAATACTGTGATACCTCCAGGGACGGGGCCTCAACCACCTCCCTGCACAACCCATTCCAGGGCTTCACCACTCTCATGGGGAAGAACTTCCTCCTCACCTCCAGCCTGAATCTCCCCACCTCCAGCTTCATTCCATTCCCCCTAGTCCTATCACTACCTGAGAGCCTGGAAGCCTCATCCCTGGAGGTTTTTACGGCCTGGATGTGGCTGTGAGCAACCTGCTGTAGTGTGAGGTGTCCCTGCCCATGGCAGGGGGCTTGGAACTGGCTGATCCTTGAGGTCCCTTCCAACCCTGACAATTCTATGACACTCCAGGGCTGATGCTCCAGCCTGCTGCTGCTTTCCTTGGCTCAAACCAGTGTTTGACTCCTGCTCTAACCTCTAAGCAGCTGCAGTGTTATGTACATAAAAATATTGCTCTATAAATCCTGTAGGTAACCATTCCCCTGACCCAGCACAGAACAAGGTCCTTGTCTCCACCTGGTCACAGAAACAAGAGGAAGAGAGCTGCAAGCCAGGAATGCCACTAAGCTTTTGCTTCCTGAGTGCTGCACAGAGGGTCTGACCTCCAAGAACGGATGGAGAGAGGTGTTTCAGGGGGTGCACAGGGTGGTGGAAGTGTTATGTGGAGTTACCCTGTGTTGAGTGGTGGAGGTGGTGTGCAGATAAGCAGGGAGAAGGTTTGCTCCTGGCTTTGTTTCTGAGCTAGCAGCCCTTCAGAGTAGGTCAACAGAGAGCAGATGGAAATACTTTTACAGGGAAGTAAGGCTCAAGACTCTGAATCCTCACGTAGGTAGGATTCACTTTTTCATGTGAAGAGAGAGGGGAAGCTGGGCCTTCTGAAAGCAACATTTTGAATAAGAATCACAGAATTGTCAGGGTTGGAAGGACATCAAGGATCAGCCAGTTCCAGGCACCCTGCCATGGGCAGGGACACCTCACACTAGATCAGGTTGCTCACAGCCACATCCAGCCTGGCCTTAAAAGCCTCCAGGCATTCCACCACCTCCCTGGGCAACCTGTGCCAGTCTCTCCCCACCCTCACTCTAAAGAATTTCTTCCTCATCTCCAGTCTCAAACTCCCTCTCCCAGCTCAAAGCCATTGTTCCTCATCCTGTCATTCCCAGCCCTTGTCTCAAGTCCCTCCCCAGCTCTCCTGGAGCCCCTTCAGGTACTGGAAGGCTGCTCTAACATCTCCCTGGAGCCTTCTCTTCTCCAGGCTCAACAGCCCCACTTCTCCCAGCCTCTCCCCACAGGAGAGGTTCTACAGCCCTCTCATCATCTTGGTGGCCTCCTCTGAACACTCTCCAGCAGCTCCAGGTCCTTCTTGTGCTGGGGGCCCCAGAACTGGAGGCAGGTGGACTTCAGGTGTGGTGTCAGCAGGGCAGCGCTGGCACCGGTGAGCTTCTGCAGCCAGGCTGGGACAGTGCCCTGCACACTGCAACAGCAGTGGGGCCAAGGGCAATGCAAACATTTCAAAACCAAAAGGGTAAAAACCCCAAACCAAAACCAACCCAAACCCTGACCAGATTTAGGAAGTCACATGCTGCTACAGATGTGGCAACCCAAAGAGCTGCAGTCTCCAAGCTCTGTTGGAAGCTGATGGGGACGTCGTCGGGGGAAGGCTCTCAGGAAGCAAAGCCACTCGTGCACAAAGTGCAGCCCTCAGTGCAGCACCAATGCAGAGCTCTGCAGTGCTTCCAGCATGCAGAAGCAGGAGCACACCTTGCTGTGATGCCAAGCTGCAAAGGAGGTTGTGCTGAGATGGGGCTTGGGCTCTTCTCCCTCGTATCAGGCGACAGGAGAGGAGGCAATGGCCTGAAGTTGCACCAGGGGAGGGTTAGGTTGGAGATGAGGCAAAATGTCTTTGCTGCAAGAGTGGTCAGGGGTTGGCAGAGGCTGCCCGGGAGGTGGTGGAGTCCCCATCCCTGGAGGGGTTCAAGGAACCTGTGGCCATGGCACTTGGGGCCACAGTTTGGAGGCCAGGGTGGGGTTGGGTTGCTGGTTGGACTGGGTGATCTTGGAGGGCTTTTCCAACCCAAACAATTCTATGATAGTTTGAGGGAAAGAGCCTGGAGAAAAGCTTAGCTGTGGTTTTCAGATTCCAGCACCACAGGCAGAGAAGAAGATGATCAGTGGCACACAGGTGCCAGTGTAACCTTGCTCCATCAAAGAGCAACACACTGTACATCCCCTTCCACCTTATCCAGAGGCTACGATTGTGCCAGGGGAGGTTTAGGTTGGACATTATAGAGCAATTCCTTTGCTGCAAGAGTGCTCAGGGATGGGCACAGGCTGCTCAGGGAGGTGGTGGAGTCCCCATGCCTGGAGGTATTCAGGAAACCTGTGGCCATGGCACTTGGGGCTATGGTTTGATGGCCATGGTGGTGCTGGGTTGATGGTTGGGCTGAGTGATCTTAGATGTCTTTTCCAACTCAAACCATTAGATGATACTTTGAGGGAAAATGCCTGGAGAAAAGCAGGGACTTAGCTGTAGTTTTCAGATTCCAACACCACAGGCAGGGAAGAAGATGATCAGTGGCACACAGGTAGCAGTGCAACCTTGTTCCACCAAACACCATCACACTGCACATCCCCTTCCACCTCACCCAGACAGCCTACGAGCTTCTGTCTTTCAAGACCTTCAACATCTTGTGCATGGAACTCTGGAGAGCTTCAAAGTAATGTCTAACACACTGACAAGAAATTATCCCCACATACAGCAACCAAGTGCAGAGCTGCTGCCTGCCTTCCTCTTCTCCTTCTAGGATCTAAAGACTTCTCACATGCTGACCTTCAGGAGAACAAAAGGCAAAGGAGAACAAAGGGGATTTTTCTTAAGCTTCATTTCCTGTCACCCCCACCAGACACAACAATTGCAGCTGGAATCCAAGAGGATATCCCTGGAGCTCTACAATTAATTCCTCGAGTTTTTGCTCTTCTTTTTTTCCCCCGTAGCAAAACAGCCTCCCCCCAGCTGGAGCCAGGGAAGCTGAAGCAGTTCCAGCAAAGGGCTATACAATACAATAGACCAGGTTGAAAGAGACCTTCAAGATCATCGCGTCCAACCCATCAACCAATCCAACCCACTCAACAACTAACCCATGGCACCAAGCACCCCAGCAAGTCTCCTCCTGAGCACCTCCAATGAAGGTGTCCAATGGGCAATCACTCTCTCTGTGTAGAACTTCTTCCTCACCTCCAGCCTAAACCTCCCTGGCACAGCCTGAGACTGTGTCCTCTTGTTCTGGTGCTGGCTGCCTGGGAGAAGAGACCAACCCCCACCTGGCTACAACCTCCCTGCAGGGAGTTGGAGAGAGCAAGAAGGTCTCCCCTGAGCCTCCTCTTCTCCAGGCTAAGCAACCCCAGCTCCCTCAGCCTCTCCTCATAGGGCTTGTGTTCCAAACCCCTCCCCAGCTTTCTTGCCCTTCTCTGGACACCTTCCAGCAAGTCAACCTCCTTCCTAAGCTGAGGGGCCCAGAACTGGACACAGGACTCAAGGTGTGGCCTAACCAGTGCAGTGTACAGGGGCAGAATGACCTCCCTGCTCCTGCTGGCCACACTCTTCCTGATGCAGGCCAGGATGCCATTGGCCTTCTTGGCTGCCTGGGCACACTGCAGGCTCATGTTCAGCCTACAATCAACCAGCACCCCCAGGTCCCTCTCTGCCTGGCTGCTCTCAGCCACTCTGCCCCCAGCCTGTAGCACTGCCTGGGGTTGCTGTGGCCAATGTGCAGCACCTGGCACTTGGATGTGTTCAATCTCCTGCCCTTGGCCTCTGCCCATCTGTCCAGCCTGTCGAGGTCCCTCTGCAAAGCCTCTCTGCCCTCCAGCAGATCAACTCCTGCCCCCAGCTTGGTGTCATCTGCAAACTTACTGATGATGGACTCAATCCCCTCATCCAGATCACCAATAAAGATATTAAAGAGCATGGGGCCCAGCACTGATCCTTGGGGCACACCACTAGTGCCTGGCCACCAGATGGCTGTGGCACCATTCACCACCACTCTTTGGACTATCTGGCAGGAGTTGCATTAACAGGACAGAGGGCAAGGGCAGGATCATCTACTGCATGTCACAGGTGAGCCAGCTCCAGCTAGTGCCCCAGAGGTCACCTCCTGCCAAACGCAGCACCTCCCTGAAGCACAGCCTCCTGCAGCACCAACACAGGACAGCAGCACTTCTGATGCTCCTCAGTCTCTCTCCTCCCCCAAACTATCAGCCTCATAGAATCACAGAACTGTCAGGGCTGGAAGGGACCTCAAGGATCAGCCTGTTCCAACCCCCTTGCCATGCCCAGGGACACCTTACACTACAGCAAGTTGCTCACAGCCACCTCCAGCCTGGCCTTAGTCCCTCCCAGGCTTTCTTCTTGATTGGCTTCTTTCTGCCATGCAGGACTCTTCCCTGTCTTAACTTGAGCCTGCTGTGGGCAACAGCTCACACTGCCTCATTGATGTTCCTGTATTTATATTACTTTGCAAACCAGCCCAGCTAGCATTTTTTCCTCTCTTCCCCCCCCCCCCCCCAAGAAAAATTCAGCTTCCTCTAGCAAAGAAAAAAACCAACCACCAAAAAAAAGGGTCTGTGGCAGCCATAACCACAGGAGTCAGTTTTTCCACTTCTAGAAGTTGAGATATGAACAAACAGCCCCTTGACTTGCAGCTTGAAGGCAAAACATGCAGCTGAATTAGGCAAAGCCTGCGGGCTCTGTCCCCAAGCTTGGGGGGGGTGGGGGGTGAATTAATCCCTGTAGTGTTCTTCCACAGCCAATTTCATGGCTGTTTACAAAGGTTTGTAGAAGAGGTAATATTTCACAGCAAGCCTTTGTACAGTCTAGCCTAGAATGGGAGAAACAGAAACTGAAGAGGCCAAGGCAGAGTCTGCAATGAAAAAAATGAAAGGAGAAAGGCATTTCAGAGACATCTGATCAACAAATCCACACACAGGAAGGATCTGGAGGTGCTGGAAGGTGGCCAGAGAAGGACCACGAGGGTGAGCAGAGGGCTGGAGCTGCTCTGCTGTGAGGACAGACTGAGGGAGTTGGGGTTGTGCAGGCTGGAGAGGAGAAGGCTCTGAGCAGACCTTCTTGTGGCCTTCCAGGATCTGCAGGGGGCTCCAAGAAAGCTGGGGAGGGACTTGTGAGGGTGTCAGGGAGTGATAGGACTGGGGGGGATGGAGCAGAACTAGAAGTGGGGAGATTGAGATTGGATGTGAGGAAGAAGTTGTTCCCCATGACAGTGGTGAGAGCCTGGCACAGGTTGCCCAGGGAGGTGGTGGAAGCCTCCTGCCTGGAGGTGTTTGCAGCCAGGCTGGAGGTGGCTGTGAGCAGCCTGCTGCAGTGTGAGGTGTCCCAGGCCATGGCAGGGGGTTGGGACTGGCTGAGCCTTGAAGTCACTTCCAGCCCTGACAATTCTGCCCAGATGGGCATTCAAGGAACCAGCAAAGGCCTTGCCTGCTTCCTGCCCTTGAGGCACAGCATCCATTCATCTCTTTACCCCATCCAGCCAACTCTTCCCACTAAGGACAGACCAGGACTCTTTCCAGGGCACTGCAGTCTGCAGTTTTCAACCCTTTCAGATCCTGCAAAAAGCATGGCTAAAACTTGCCTTAGTATCTACAGTAACTACATGGCTGACAGTCACAGAATGGTTCAGGCCAGAAGGGACCTCCAAAGCTCATCCAGTCCAACCCCCTGCAGTCAGCAGGGACATCCTCCACTAGCAGGTTGCCCAGAGCCCTGTCCAGCCTCACCTTCAATATCTCCAGGCATGGAGCCCCAGCTACCTCCCTGGGCAACCTGTTCCAGTGTTCCACCACCCTCATAGTAAAGAACTTGTTCCTCACACCCAATCCAAATCTGCTCTGCTCTAGTTTGAAGCCATTGTCCCTGGTCCTGTCCCTGCAGGCCTTCGCAAGCAGTCTCTCTCCATCATTCCTGTAGCCCCCTTCAGGTACTGGCAGGCTGCTACTAGGTCTCCCCAGAGCCTTCTCTTCTCCAGGCTGAACACCCCCAGCTCCCTCAGCCTGTCCTCACGGCAGAGCTGCTCCAATCCCCTGAGCGGTTTTGTGGCCTCCTCTGGACCCTCTCCATCAGCTCCAGGTCCCTCCTGTGTTGCGGGCTCCACACCTGGATGCAGTACTCCGGGTGAGGCCTCAGCAGAGCAGAGCAAAAGCGGCAGAACCACCACTGTGGATCTGCTGGCAACACTGCTGTGGCTGCAGCCCAGGCTGGGATTTGCCTCCTGCGCTGCAGTCAGACACTTGGCTGCACACCTCCCCAGCACCAGCCACCTCAGCCCTTCTGCCTGAACTAGCAGTGACAGATTATTCTGAGGTATTCCATAGCTGAAGGGCTTCCTGTGGCTGCCAACCTCCCCAAGGGGGCCACACCATGACCATGCTGTGTAGGGTTTTCAGCCTGCTGAGAAGAAAGGCTATTTTTAATCCAAGCCTACGTAGGGTGGGGTCAGGCTCCAAGCAGGCCAACTCTAATCCACAAGACCAGCTCCTGGCAGCCTTTCCTTGCAGGCTGCTGCTGGGTCTATTTTGAGGAGGGGAGGAATTTGGAATCAAAAAAAGAATAGATATAAATGAAAAACAAAGGAGGCTATGAAAAGTGAATGGAGGGAAGGGCAAGACCTATCCTGTGCACTTGGCTCTAAAGAACAGCAGAGTGACTTTGTTTTCCATTTCCTGCAGCAATTTCTAAAGCACTGTTTAGAACATGGGCTGAGAAGAGAAGAGCCCCAGGAGAGGTATAGAGACTGGGACCAGGCTTGGTTAACATCTTGGGTTGGTGCCATGGACAGTGGTACTGAGGCAGCCTCAGCACCAAGCTGTGTGCTGGACCAGCCTGGAGGTGTTGAAGGGCAGGCTGGATGAGGCCCTGAGCTGGTGGGAGGTGGCCCTGCACGCGGTAGGCTGCTTGGACCTGGCTGAGCTTTGAGTTCCCTTCCAAACCATTCCGTGATTCAGCTGACGTAGGATTCAGCCCTCAGGCTTCCTGTGGCTCACCCCATCCTCCTCTTCCTCCCTGTTCTGCAGGTAGGACTGGGCATCAGAGAATGGTGTGGGCATCCACACCCCCTGCTTCCCTTGCCCACTGCACCCCTCCCAGCTCCTCTCAGAAGCTGTGGGTCACCACCCAACGCTCTGCTGCAGGGGCTGCTCCCCCAGTGCCACACAGAGCCCTCCCCAAGGCCAGTGGCTAACCCTGGCAGGACCCTGCAAGCTCCAGAGCTGCTGGGCCAGCCCAGGGCAGCCACTCTGCCCGGGGCAAAGCAGGGAGGGGAGCGAGTCCCTGCTGAGTGCTAAAGCCTGACGTTGCTCTGCTTCCCTGCCCAGGGCACCGGGATGCTGCAGGGGCCTCCTGATACTGCAGGAACTCTCCTCCAGGGACACTGGGCAGCTGCAAGCACCACAGCCTGCACTCCAGGCTGCTGCAGGATGGTTCCAGGGATGAACCATTCAGTGGCTACAGAACTGGCTTGATGGCCACAGCCAGAGAGTGGCTCTCAATGGTCCATGGCCAAGTGCAGGCCAGGGACAAGTGGAGTCCCTCAGGATCAGTGCTGGGACCAGGCTTGGTTAACATCTTGGTTGGTGACCTGGACAGTGGCCTTGAGGCAGCCTCAGCACCAAGCTGTGTGGTGCTGCTGACAGCTGGAGGGAAGGATCCATCCAGAGGCACCTGGGCAGGCTGCAGAGCTGGGCCCAGGACAACCTCAGGAGGTTCAACCAGACCAAGGGCAAGGTCCTGCAGCTGGGGCAGGACAATCCCAGGCACTGATACAGGCAGGGCAGGGACTGGCTTGAGAGCAGCCCTGCAGAAAAGGCCTTGGGGGTACTGGGGGAGGAGAAGCTCAACAGGAGCCAGCAGGGAGCACTTGCAGCCCAGAGAGCCAAGCAGAGCCTGGGCTGCAGCAAGAGAAGTGTGGCCAGCAGGGCCAGGGAGGGGATTCTGCCCCTCTGCTCCATTGTCCCTCATCCTGGCACTCCCAGCCCTTGTCACAAGTCCCTCCCCAGCTCTCCTGGAGCCCCTTCAGGTCCTGGAAGGCTGCTCTAAG
Source organism: Picus viridis (assembly GCA_033816785.1). Taxonomy (NCBI): domain Eukaryota; kingdom Metazoa; phylum Chordata; class Aves; order Piciformes; family Picidae; genus Picus; species Picus viridis. The sequence continues at coordinate 2,306,083 of CM066580.1, forward strand.
GTCTCGCTGAAGCCTTCTCTTCTGCAGCCTGAACAGCCCCAACTCCCCCAGCCTGGAAGGGACTTTGGTGATCGACTTCTTAGGAAAAAGGCAAACATCTAAGCAAGGCTGTGAAGTTCAACCCAAATTTGATAAGCACAGCAGCCACACTGGATGGGAAACACCTCTTAACACCGGGCCACGGCCAACATTACTTCTTCCATCCTTGGTACAACCCACAAGTGACAGCAGCAACCACCTGTGCTCTCCCTTCCCTCAGTGTGTGATGAGGAAACAACGAATGGGACAGCAAATTCTATTTTCAGCTTTAAAAAAGCAACCCAAAGCTTACTTCAAGCCAACAAAACAGCAGCTCCTCCCCCCTGCAGAGACACCACAGCTTATCTTTCCTGGTCTTTGGCACCTCCTCTTCATCTACACTATGTCCTGGATCACTCAGGTGTTGTCACACAAAGCATCTTCAAGGTGAAACAGACAGGTTTGCCCAAGCTGGAAGCCTCTCTGCTCTTTCCTCAGCCCAGAGAAATGAGGGTCAGCTTTGAAGACGAGCATTGCAACGTGCTCTCTGTGACTTGGCACTTATGATTGATGACAATAAAGAAAGATATCAGAATCATACAACAGCTTGGATTGGAAAGGACCTTTAAAGGTCACCTGCTCAACCCCCCAGATCTGATCAGCTGGTCTTTAAAAAGGGGAAGTGCTGAAACAACCAGCTGGCAAATGTCACCATCACTGGTGGTGCTCAAGAAGAGACTGGATGGGGGTGCTTGGTGCCATGGTTTAGTTGATGAGGTGGTGCTGGGGGATAGGTTGGACTTGATGACCTTGAAGGTCTTTTCCAACCTGGTTGATTCTGTGTATTAAGAGCTGTGTCTCTTCTGCTCCACCTCCAGAACTGTTGGAAGCTTTGTGCTGGCTTCAGACATCTCAGCAGACAACAGATGGGGGAGATGGGGAGATGATGGGGCTAGGTGCTCCTGGTGCAAAGGAGGTCTTACCTTGGGCTGCCCCTTGTCAAAGCCTGCTCCATTCTTCCCCTTCTAGTGGGGAAGGGGACAGGTTGGACTTGATGATCTCGGAGGTCTTTTCCAACCCGCCTAATTCTATTCTATTCTCTTGAAGAGCAGCAGAGGCTCTTCCCATCTATGCAGTGGGAACTCCCAGCAGCATCTGTGAGCTGTCACTCTCTACAGGAACCAAAAAAAAAAACCAACCCCAAGCCTACTGAAGAAGCAGGAGAAACAGCTGCAAGCATTTCACAGAAGGCAATGAGACAAGGAGGCTGGTTAGAAGCATCTGGCCCATATGGACTGACAGCGGCAGCAGTCCCAGCTGCAGCTCCCGTTTCAAACAGTTGTCTTGCTCCCCACATCCCCACATGCAGCTCAAACCAATTGTTCTTTCATCTCCTCCATACCAGTTCCCAAATGTCAGCAGAGCCCAGGCCGCTGCACCCCACGGGGACAGCCTGGACGCTGCGGGAGCAGGCAATTCACCCTCAGGAACACGGGCATCAAGCCACAGCAGAGGGCTTTGGGACAGCTGGCATTGGGGCACACAGAGAAACTTGCCTTGCAGCAAAGGACCTTGGGGTGCTGGTTGATAGCAGCTGAACATGAGAGAGGGGGTGCCCAGGTGGCCAAGGCAGCCACCAGCAGCCTGGCCTGGATCAGCAGCGGTGTGGCCAGCAGGAGCAGAACAGACTGGCCCCTGGACTCAGCACTGGAGAGGCCACACCTTGAGTCCTGGGTTCAGTATTGGGCTGCTCACTCCAAGCAGGACACTGAGGGGCTGGAGCAGGTCCAAACAAGGGTATCACAGTATCACAGTATTACTAAGGTTGGAAGAGACCTCGAAGATCATTGAGTCCAACCTGTCACCACAGACCTCACGACTAGACCATGGCACCAAGTGCCACATCCAGTCCCCTCTTGAACGCCTCCAGGGACGGCGACTCCACCACCTCCCCGGGCAGCACATCCCAATGGCGAATCACTCTCTCTGGGAAGAACTTTCTCCTCACCTCCAGCCTAAACTTCCCCTGGCACAGCTTGAGACTGTGTCCTCTTGTTCTGGTGCTGGCTGCTAGGGAGAAGAGACCAACCCCTTCCTGGCTACAACCACCTGTCAGGTAGTTGGAGAGAGCAATGAGGTCTCCCTGAGCCTCCTCTTCTCCAGGCTAAACAGCCCCAGCTCCCTCAGCCTCTCCTCACAGGGCTGTGCTCAAGGCCTCTCCCCAGCCTTGTTGCCCTTCTCTGGACACCTTCAAGTGTCTCAATGTCCTTCCTAAACTGAGGGGCCCAGAACTGGACACAGGACTCAAGGTGTGGCCTAACCAAAGCAGAGTACAGGGGCACAATGACCTCCCTGCTCCTGCTGGCCACACCATTCCTAATGCAGGCCAGGATGCCATTGGCCTTCTTGGCCCCCTGGGCACACTGCTGGCTCGTGTTCAGGCAGCTGTCAATCAGCACCCCCAGGTCCCTCTCTGTTTGGGAGCTCTCCAGCCACTCCGACCCCAGCCTGTAACCAAGCTGGGGAAGGGTCTGGAGAACAGGGATGGGGAGGAGCAGCTGAGGGAGCTGGGGTGTTGAGTGTGGAGGAGGCTGAGGGGAGACCTCATTGCTCTCTACAGCTCCTTGAAAGGAGGTTGCAGTGAAGTGGGGGTTGGACTCTTCTCCCTAAACTCAGGTGACAGGAGGAAAGGAGATGGCTTCAAGTTGCACCAGGGGAGAGTTAGGTTGGAGGTGAGGAAAAATGTCTTTTCTGCAAGAGTGGTCAGGGATTGGCACAGGCTGCCCAGGGACCTCAGGTGGCAGAGTCCCCATCCCTGGAAGTGGTCCCTGGAAGTGTTTAAGCCCAGGCTGGATGAGGCTCTGGCCAGGCTGATCTAGTGTGGGGTGTCCCTGTCCATGGCAGGGGGGTTGGAACTAGATGATCCTTGTGGTCCCTTCCAACCCTGACTGATACTATGATACTATGGAGGTGTTCAAGATGTGGCCATGGCACCTGGGGACAGGGTTGAATGGCCACAGTGGTGTTGGGCTGACAACTGAGAACTGCTGGTCTTCGAGGGCTGTGGTGGTTTTAGGCTACACCTTTCAAATTTTGAGCAGCAAAGTGGAGAGCCCTAAATAAATCACTATTGGGTGTGAGAAGGGAAACAAAAGATTCTTCTCAACACATTCACTGGACAAATACCTGGAATAAGAAGGGCTGTATCTAACCAATTCTCTCTTCTGATCTCTGCTGCTTTGCTTTGCTCAGGAGAGATTAAGCTGCTCGTCAGCTGGCCTTGGCTGAGCTGCTTAGTTCAGTCTCACTCACTGCTTTCTCTCTGCTTCTCTCTCTCTCTTGTGGGACAGGGGGAGGGGGCAGTGGAACAGCTTCCCCTGCTCTCTGACCAGGGAGGTTTTAGTATCACAGTATAACCAAGGTTGGAAGAGACCCCAAGGATCATCAAGTCCAACCTGTCCCAACAGACCTCACAACTAGACCATGGCACCAAGTGCCTTGTCCAATCTCCCCTTGAACACCTCCAGGGACGGTGACTCCACCACCTCCCGGGCAGCACATTCCAATGACGAATGACTCGCTCAGTGAAGAACTTCTTCCCCACCTCGAGTCTAAACCTCCCTGGCACAGCTTGAGACTGTGTCCCCTTGTTCTGGTGCTGCTTGCCTGGGAGAAGAGACCAACCCCCTCCTGTCCACAACCACCCTTCAGGTAGTTGTAGAGGGCAATGAGGTCACCCCTGATCCTTCTCTTCTCCAGGCTAAGCAACCCCAGCTCCCTCAGCCTCTCCTCACAGGGCTGTGCTCCAGGCCTCTCCCCAGCCTTGTTGCCCTTCTCTGGACACATTCAAGTGTCTCAATGTCCTTCTTAAACTGAGGGGCCCAGAACTGGACACAGGACTCAAGGTGTGGCCTAACCAATGCAGAGTACAGGGGCACAATGACCTCCCTGCTCCTGCTGGCCACACTATTCCTAATACAGGCCAGTGTTGTTTGCTAGTTGTAAAGATCTGCATAATATTGTCAGTCCTGGCTGGTTTGTACACAGTCACTGCATTCCCCTGGGGAGGGAGGGCTCGCCTGTAAACACAGCTTCATCTGCTGCTAACCGAGTTGGTCTGGCAAAGTTAATGCTGGGGGGGAGGAGGGGGGGGGGAAAACTTCAACCCACCACAAGGGCTTTTCCAACCAATTCCATGATTCTATGATACCACCTGCTAGGAAGGCTGCATTTCCATAGGCAGCAGGGCCCCTCATGGCTGATGGAAGGTAGAGATGAAGAGGAAGCAACCAGAACAAGAAGCAGAAGGGGGAAAGTAGCTCTTGATGGCTCCAGCTCTCCTGGGCACACAGAGGCTACCTCCTCCTTATGTGCTCCTGCTCTGGCAGGGGGTTTGGACTGGATGATCTCTGGAGGTCCCTTCCAACCCCTAACATCCTGTGAGCCTGCACCACTCACACAACACCAGTGACCAAACTAGCCTGGAGCAGCCAAAGTGTTAACCCAGAAAGGCCCAAGGTAAAACACGAGGTGCCAGAGGAGCCACAGATGACCTCAGCCTCCCAAGAGAGGCAGGCAGGACTTGCTGGTCACTCTCGGCACACTTCATCCATCCCCAAAAAAAGCCAACAGATGGCAGATTCCCAGGAGGCAGCAGATGCCACAGTGACTGAGTGTACTGGCTGGGCACAGGACTGGCCAGCACAGCTCAGCTCAGCATCCCTGTCCAAGGAGGTCCACACCCTGCTGATGGGAACAGACCTGCCCAAAGAGGGTAGACCAGGAGCAGCAGCCAGCCCTGCCTGCTAAGAGCTATGACATCAGAACTGGCACACCACAGGGAACAGCTCAATGACCTCCAATGCCACCACCCCCAGGGCAAACAGGACGAGAGGCAATGGCTTCAAGCTAGAGCAGAGCAGGTTTAGACTGGATGTTAGCAGCAAGTTCTGCACCATGAGGGTGGTGGAACACTGGAACAGGTTGCCCAGGGAGGTGGTTATGGTCCCATCCCCGGAGATATTAAAGATGAGGCTCAATGAGGCCCTGGGCAACCTGATCTACTTGGGGATGTCCCTGCTAACTGCAGGGGGATTGGACTGGATGAGCTTTGGAGGTCCCTTCCACCCCAGCCCATTCTATGACTCCATGAAACAGTGTGGTATTAGCAGAGGGCAGGTGGCCATGTCCTCTCCCCCCCCCCTCTCAGCCCTCCAGTAGAGATTTGTCTTCCAGCTCCATCACCTCTGGGGTCGATCTGCAGTTGCTAGCCTGAGAAGAGGAGGCTCAGGGGAGACCTTATTGCTCTCTACAACTCCCTGAAGGGAGGTTGTAGCCAGGTGGGGGCTGGTCTCTTTTCCCAGGCAAGCAGCACCAGAACAAGAGACACAGTCTCAAGCTGTGCCAGGGGAGGTTTAGGCTGGAAGTGAAGAGAAAGTTCTTTCCAGAAAGAGTAATTGGCCATTGGGATGTGCTGCCCAGGGAGGTGGTGGAGCTCACCATCCCTGGGGTGTTCAAAAAGGAATTGGCTGTGGCACTTGGAGCCATGGTTTAGTTGTCAGGTGGTGTTAGGTATTAGGTTGGACTTGATGATCTCTGAGGTCTTTTCCAGCCTGGTCAGTTGTGTGAGTTTCCATGTTCTGTTGCTCAATGGCTGGCAGATCACACAGGGCACACCAAACACCTGAAACCTCTCACAGCACCTGCTGCCCAGGGCTGGGGTCTGCAGCCACAGAGTCACATCTTCTGGCTGCACTCAGATGATCTCTTTGATCATCAATGACAAGAGTGGGCATCCATCACCCTCCACAGCAGCATGAGCCCAGTGCCACAGCACACCCACCCTGGGAGGCGTGCTGCTGCCCTGCGCCAAGGCAGTCCGGGTACGCTGAGGGCTGCAGCATAGTGAGATGGAGCAGGAGGCTTCTGGCACCTGGGATTCCCTGTCCCCAAGCTGATGGCACAGTGTGGCAATGCCACTCCAGTCAGGCTGCTGCTGCTTGCTGGTAAAGCAAGGAAAAGAACCTGGGGGTCCTGGTGCTGGATGGGAGGTTGGCCATGAGGCAGCAATGTGCTCTGGTGGCCAAGAAGGCCAAGGGCAGCCTGGGGTGCATTAGAAGGGCTGTGGTTAGCAGGTCAGAGAGGTTCTCCTGCCCCTCAGCTCTGCCCTGCTGAGGCCACAGCTGGAATATTGTCTCCAGTTCTGGGCCATTTTCTCTCATCCTGCCACTTGTTACTAGGGAAGAGAGACCAACACCCACCTGCCTCCAACCTCCTTTCAGGTAGTTGTAGAGAGCAAGAAAGTCTCCTCTCAGCTTCCCTTCTCCAGGCTGAACAACCCCAGTTCTCTCAGCTACTCTTCACATGTCCAGCTAAACAAGCAAATTGTAAATGAATGTGTGTGTATATATATCTATATATATCTAAAAGTGATGGTCCAGTCTTGACTAATCAAGTGTTCTAATGTGGTCACTCAGATTCAACAAGGGCAAGTGTAGAGTCTTGCACCTGGGAAAGAACAACCCCATGGAGCAGGAGAGGTTAGAGAGCAGTGAAGGGGAAAGGGACTGGGCCAGTCCTGGTGGATAGGAGGTTGGCCATGAGGCAGCAATGTGCTCTGGTGGCCAAGAAGGCCAAGGGCAGCCTGGGGTGCATTAGAAGGGCTGTGGTTAGCAGGTCCAGAGGTTCTCCTGCCCTCTGCTCTGCCCTGCTGAGGCCACAGCTGGAATATTGTGTCCAGGTCTGAGGCCCCTCAGCTCAAGCACCTCAGGGAACTGCTGCAGAGAGTCCAGCACAGAGCCACAAAGATGATGAAGGGAGTGAACATCTTCCTCAGGAGGAGAGCCTGAGGGAGCTGAGGGCTCTGTGGCTTGGAGAGGAGAGGCCTGAGAGGTGAGCTCCTTGCTGGGGATAAAGCTGTGCAGGAGGAGTGCCCAGAGGCTGGAGCCAGGCTCTGCTGGGGGGCTGCCCAATGCCAGCACAAGGGGCAGGGGTGGAAGCTGAGGCAGAGGAAGTGCCATGGGAACAGGAGGAAACATTTTGTCCCCTGTGAGGGGTGCCAGAGCCCTGGAGCAGGCTGCCCAGGGGGCTGTGGAGTCTCCCTCTCTGGAGATATTCCAACCCCACCTGGATGTGTTCCTGTGTGAGCTGCTCTGGATGCCCCTGCTCTGGCAGGGGGTTGGGCTGGATGAGCTTTTGAGGTCCCTTCCAGCCCCTCACATTCTGTGCCTCTGGGAAATCTACACCTAACCTCGCTCTTCGCTCAGCAAAGGCATCTCCACAAACCAGGAGCCTTGTCACAGGCTGTGCTGCAGCACCCCAAGGGAATCCACAGCAGAACATGATGCAGAGACACTATCCAGGTCTCCACTTCAGAAAAACCTGACCTGGAGGCAGGAAGAACATCAGGGCAGGAACCACTAGTGAGGATGGACAGGAAAGCCTCACTCCAGCACCTACAAGTTCAGCATTAAAGAGCATGGAATAGGCAGCTGCTAAGACTGAAGGTGTAACAGATGCTGCTCTTTGAGCACCACCACCCCATATCCACTCCCAGCACAGACCACACACACCACAGGGATACCTATTTTTAATCCCCTGCTATCCAGTAAATCCATAAGACAGGGTGTGGATGGAGCAGGGCATGCAAGAGTAGAATCATAGAATTGTCAGGGCTGGAAGGGACCTCAAGGCTCAGCCAGTTCCAACCCCCTGCCATGGGCAGGGACACCTCACACTGCAGCAGGCTGCTCACAGCCACCTCCAGCCTGGCTGCAAACACCTCCAGGCAGGAGGCTTCCACCACCTCTCTGGGCAGCTCCAGGGACAGCAGTCACAGAAGCTAGAAGTGTTCAGGTTGGAAAAGGCCTCTAAGATCAGCCAGTCCAACTCCCTTCCCAACACAACCATGGCCACACAACCATGGCCCCAAGTGCCATGGCCACAGGTTTTCTTGAACACCCCCAGGGATGGGGACTCCACCACCTCCCTGGGCAGCCTGTGCCAAAGCCTGACCAAAGTCAGTCACACAGCTGGAGGTGAGTACAGCCATCTAGGCACTGTCACCCGAGCTGTCCCTTCTCACAGGGGCCCCAGGACAGCCAGTGAGCAGCATTTTCCCCAGCCACACCACCCAGAGCACAGATGCTAGACCCTCACCCGACTCAGGGGACCACACCTCTCATCCACCAGCAGCAAGGGTAGCAGGCACCTGCAGGATGGGAAAGGGGCTTTAACAGCACAGGCAGGGAGAGCTAACTGTGCTCTGAGCAACTCCTCTGGGAGGGTCAGAGCTGAAACTGTCCCTCCACAAACCCCCTCACTAATAGCACTTCAGGTTGAGCTCAATCAAGGTTTACTCCCCACAAACACAGCCTCTGCTACTTGCACAACAATCAGGTCCCCAAAGTGCCAACAGGAATGTGTGTGCAAAGGCATCAACAGATGCCTAGGCAAAGGGTTGTGCGACCAGGGAGAGGGCACAGGAAGGTGAGATTGTGGCATTCATTAGATCAGCCAAGCAGACACTGATCTGATACAGCCTCGTATCATCCTCACTACAACAGCTCCTCCCAAGTCTTGCAACATACTTGAGAGCAGTCTTGAGAAGGACTGGAAGGGGCTGACAGTGACAAACTCCCCAGGAGCCAGCACTGGTCCCTGGCAGCCCAGCAGGCAGCTGAGTGCTGAGCTGCATCCAGGGCAGGGAGGGCAGCAGCACAGGGAGAGGATTCTGACCCTCTGCTTTGCTCAGCCCCCACCTGCAGCACTGCCTCCAGCTCTGGGGCCCCCAGCACAAGAAGGACCTGGAGATGCTGGAAGAGGGTCAGGGGAAGCCACCAAGATGATCAGAGGAAACCACCAAGATGATCAGAGGATGGAAAACCTCCTTGGAGGGGACAGGCTGAGCCGAGCTGGGGCTGTTCAGCCTGGAGAAGGCTCCAGGGAGACCTTGGAGCAACCTTCCAGTACCTGAAGGGGCTCCAGAAGTGCTGAGGGAAGGACTTCTGACAAGGGCTGGGAGTGCCAGGATAAGGAACAATGGGATTGAGGGGGGGGAGGAGATCGAGGTGGGGGGGTGAAAGTGAGGCTGGGAGCTCTGGCACAGGTTGCCCAGGGAGGCTGTGGCTGCCCCCTCTCAGGAGGTGTTGAAGGCCAGGCTGGATGAGGCCCTGAGCGACCTGGGCTGGTGGGAGGTGTCCCTGTCCATGGCAGGGGTTGGAACTGGATGAGCTTTGGCTCACTCCAAACCCCGACCCATTCTAGGACTCTATGAAAAGAGATTCAGGAAGGTTTTGCTCTGCAGCTGCCAGGCAGGTGTCTGGGAAGCTTTTTAACTGCTGTATTTCACTTTACCTTTCCCACAGACGTGGTGGAGGTTCTGCATTCATTCATGCTTGCTTGTTTGGGGCTCTTTTTTTTGTTTTGGTCTGGGGTTGGTTTTATATATATATATATATATATATAATTAGCAACTTTAATCACTCCATGAGCTCAATGTCAAAAGATACTGAATTCTTAATGCCCTGAAGTGCTGATTATGCACAAGTCAGCAACTAGTTACTATTGGAACAGCACATTGTGTCTATCCCCAAGATGAGGAGGAACTGCAGCAGTGCTAAGTTACAAATTAATAGTGATTATTGCACCCTGCAGGTGGGTAGCTTGTCAGTCACATGTTTAAGCAGCTGGCCCTGAGAGATAGGAACCTGCTTTTCTTTGCCTCCCTCCATGCTGCAGCAGTACTGGGCCAAGGTAAGCATGGAATGGCTTGAGATGGAAGGGAGCTTAAGATCATCCAGTTCCAACCCCATGTCCCATGGGCAGGGACACCTCCCACCAGCCCAGGTTGCTCAAGACCTCGCCCCAGCCTGGCCTTAAACACTTCCAGGCACAAGATGACCTGTAGTGGCAGGACTAGAAGTAATGGATGCAAAGGAGGGCAGAGCAGATGGAGATTGATGTGAGGAACAAGTTCTGCACCGTGAGGTGGTGGAACACTGGAAGAGGTTGCCCAGGGTTGAGGCCCCATCCCTGGAGATATTCAAGGAGAGGCTTGATGGGGCTCTGGGCAACCTGGTCTAGTTAGGATGTCCCTGCTGACTGCAGGGGGTTTGGACTAGATGAGCTGGAGGTCCCCTTCCAGCCCAGACCATTCTATGAACTTCTCTGGGCAACCCATTCCATACTCTTAACTCAACCTAAGCCTAAACAACCACCCCAACTATGCTGCTTCTGCCCTTTGCTGCTGACACACAGACACAAACCAAGCTGTGGCCACATAAATGTCACCTCTGCCAACTGCAAAGCAACACCACAGCAGGTGACACCTCTGTCCTTCCTCCCCCACCTTTGCTTTCCATCTCTCTCTTTGATCCAAAGCATCACCATGTCCCTGCACAGGGTTCACCTGCCCACCAACACAGCAGGTCCAGAGCCCCCCTCAAACACCCTTGTGACCATCATCAATCAGTTCACCACACCAAGGTGAGCTGGGACTTTGCAGGCCACTGCTGCATCTACGTGAAACCCAGCAACCAGGCTGCTTCAGCATCATTTCTCCTGCCACAGACAGAAGTTCTGAGGGCTGTGGACCAGGATTCCCCATTTGCCCCTCTTAAAGATCGTTTTTTTCTGGCAGAGGGACTAAGAAGGAACAAGGTGTAGAACATTTTAACTGAACAAAAATAAGTCAGTACACTCACTCTCAAGCAGAACTCAGAGGGGCTTTGGGTGTGCTGCAAACACAGCCTCACTGTGCTCCCCCACCTGTGATTTACTGCCCTGTAAAACAGGTCACCAGGAGCATGGATGGGCTGCACTTGGGCAATGCCACCAAATAAACTGCCCCCACCTGAAGTGCCACCAACAAGATGACTTCATGGGCTAAATGATACCCTCCTAAGCTATCAGCTTGCTGGAGATCATAGAATCATTGAATGGTTTGGGTTGGAAAGGAGCTTAAAGATCATCCACTTCAAATCCCCCCCCGCCATGGGCAGGGACACCTCCCACCAGCACACCTTGCTCAAGGCCTCATCCAGCCTGGCCTTCAACACCTCCAGGCAGGAGGCAGCCACAGCCTCCCTGGGCAACCTGTGCCAGAGTCTCCCCACCCTCACTCTAAAGAATTTCTTCCCCATCTCCAGTCTCAATCTCCCTCTCCCAGCTCAAAGCCATTGTTTCTCATCCTGTCATTCTCAGCCCTTGTCCAAAGTCCTCCCCAGTTCTCCTGGAGCCCCTTCAGGTCCTGAAAGGCTGCTCTAAGGTCTCCCTGGAGCCTTCTCTTCTCCAGGCTGAACAGATCACCATTTGATCCCTACCATCAGTGAACAGATCACTGCTATCTACTTTGACAAGGAAGTGGATTAAGATTGCTCTGTGGAAAGATGCTGGTCACACCCTCCCTAACCTCCTTGCCAATCATACAAAAAGGAAAGCTCTTCCCTTCTCCCAGTACATCACACTGCACACAGCAGCCAACACACAGCTCCTGCACTGCTGCTCCAAGCACTGGAGCACTTGCAGCTCTACTGCAATGCTTCCAACATCAAGTGCACCTACAAAGCTGTTCCCCTGGCACTTGGATCACTCAGCTCACTGGCAGCTGCTTAAGCAGAATGACTGAACTGTTGCCCTAGCACCCTTTCCATTTGCTTCCTTTAGGTCAGAACTGCTGTACTTCCATCTCACAGGCTCACAGGATGTTAGGGGTTGGAAAGGACCTGCAGAGATCATCACATCCAAACCCCCTGCCAGAGCAGGAGCAGAGAATCCAGCACAGGTCACACAGGAACACATCCAGACAGGACTGGAAAGGCTCCAGAGAAGGAGACTCCACAACCTCTCTGGGCAGCCTGCTCCAGGGCTCTGGGACCCTCACAGGGAAGAAGTTCCTCCTCATCTTGAGGTGGAACCTCCTGTGCTGGAGTTTATATCCATTGCCCCTTGGCCTATCACAGGGTGCAACTGAGCACAGCCTGTCCCCTTCCTCCTGACCCCCAGCCCTCAGATACTCATAAACACTGATCAGATCCCCTCTCAGCCTTCTCCTCTCCAGACTAAACAGTCCCCAGGGCTCTCAGCCTCTCCTCCCCAGGCAGTGCTCCAGTCCCTTAATTTCTTTTCTCCAAAGCCAGTCAAGTTGCTGCACCAGACAGCAGAGCAAACACAAGAAAGAAAGGGTTACTAGAAGGTCCCTCCCGAGGTGGGATGAATCCTGAGTGGATTCATCAGCAAAGCCCTTTAACGAGGCTGCAATTCCTTCACTCACCGTCTTAATCTCAACAACAATCGAAACCCGGAGCAGAGAAATCAGTAGGGGAGCCCCAGGGGAAGGAGTTCCTCCACAGCTCCCCCAGCCCGAGCATCCATCAGCGGAATACCTAATGAAGCCATCAGTCCCCCGAGCCCCCACCGTGACCCTCATCCAGCAAACCCAGCAAATAGGTTTCTGGAGTTTGGGGCATTCTTTAATCTGGGGAGATGTTTGCCTACTTTAGACGGGAGGAAATTTAGTCAGCTTAGCTTTGATAAGAGAACAAAGCCCCTGGTCGAGCCGAATTCTTTATACCTCGCACCGAGTTTAATAATCACATTACAATCTCTCCAGCCAGACAAAAGAGTGAGTAATTCACCTTTCACAAGCAAGGAATTCCTTCAAAGGAGCTTGGTTACAACCAAGCAACATCCTCAAATTGTTACACTCCTGGCAAGATCCGCGGGCGGTGATTGCAGCAGGGTTTAGGAAAGAAAAGGTTTCTCTCGGCAAATTGCTTTGATTCCCCCCCCCCCCCCCCTTTTTTTTTTTTTTTATTTAATTAATTAAGAGTTATTCAGATGCAAACCAGCAGATCTGGAATTTAAACTCTCTGCCGGCAGACAGAAGGCTTTCAAACACACACGCACCCCTACCCAAGGCAGGAATCAGCCCCGGGATATCGCACCCAGGGGACTCACCTTGTGCCCACCAATCCCCTCCAAACCCTGCTCTCCCCTGACAAGCCACCAGCACAAGATTTCTGGACAAAGCAGATCGAGTTTCCCCACATCATCACGCACGGCACTCTCACATGTTATCACTGTAACTCTTCCCCCTTTTATATCCAGGTTCCAGCTGCTGTCTTTAAAGTTACTCTGGGTGAAGTCTCCCAGCATCAAGGGGGTCTTTCTTCTCAAGTTACCAGGGCTCACAGCAGAACGTCACGAGTGTTACTGGTTGAACAATGGTTCCAAACCCCCATGCAAAAGCAATTTATCTGAGATATCTATTATCTTTTACGGTCTCTTCTACAGGCTGACCAAAAACAGGAAGCCTAGCTCTGTGTGCAGATGCATTCCACTGGGATTGTGTAACAGCAATAACAACCTCGGAGGCTGATTCAATGGCATTTGCTCGCAGCTATACCAACAGCTCTCCTGAAACGAAATGAAGTAGCTCGAGTGATGCCCTGCTTGAAGGCATGGATGCTGCTCCTGCAGCCTGGCCCAGGGAAGCATTCGCTGGGGGTTAGATTCCCATCCACGTGTCACATCGCTGCTGGCACTCGGATAAAAACACACAGCTGGAGCAGAGCGGTGCCCGCGGCGTGCTCCCTCTGCCAGCAGCAGGACTCGAGGCCATCCATAGGAACACTTCAGTGCCAGGCTGCCCCCCAGCTTTTCCTACGTACCGCAAAGTACAGACTTTCACCTCCGGGCTCGTCCCCTTTCGCTCCGAGGCTGCCAACAAGGAGCCATTGTTCGGGGAAAGCTGGGTGACACTTCCTTTCCCCGTCCGAATTAGAGATGTGCAAAAATAAACCTACACAGCCGCCTCCCGAACTCCTTTCCTTTCACCCCGCTCCAGCTCGGTCAGAAGCCGGCTGCAGCGCTCGCACTTTGGGGCATATTGCTGCAGAAAAGTTAAACGCCAGCGGCAGCTTCTTCCCGAGCCGCTCTGCGAGAACTCTCAGCCGAGCCCCGCTCCCCATCCCCCGCACAAAGCCCGGAGCCCGCGGCGGGGGGCACAGCGACGCCGAGCCCCGCTGCCCGGCCCGCTCCATGCCCACGCCGAGCCCCGCTGCCCGGCCCGCTCCATGCCCACGCCGAGCCCCGCTGCCCGGCCCGCTCCATGCCCACGCCGAGCCCCGCTGCCCGGCCCGCTCCATGCCCACGCCGAGCCCCGCTGCCCGGCCCGCTCCATGCCGCCGCGGGGCTCACGGCCCGAGGAACTTTTCCAGCGGGATGAGGCAGCCAGCGCGGCGGGGGAGGCTGGGAGCTGCGGCAAGAAGGCGCCCGGCGAACGCGTCCCGGGCGCCCCGGCAGCAGCGCTCCGCGCCATTGTCCCGGAACACCGCCGGGGCGGCGAGGGGACACAGGAGCAGAGCTGGGGCGGCGGCGAGGGCCGGGCCGGGCCCCGTGGAGCCGCCGGGGCCAGTCGGCGCCTTCCCCGCACCCCAACACCCACCCCCGGGATGCTGCGCCCGGGCCGGCGGAGCTCCGAGCGCCGGCAACTTCCCCCAAGTTGGAGCCGCGCTGGAAGAGCCCCCGGGAGCACTCACCGCCCGTGCGAGCCGAGCCGCCGTGCCGCGCCGACCTGCGCCCTACCGAGCCGAGCCGCGCCGTGCCGTGCCCCAGCCCCGCTGCCCGCGCTCGGCGCGCCCCGGCCCCGCCGCCCCACCCGGATTGGACCGCGGGGCTGCGCATCACCAGCTCCCGGCGCGGCCATTAGGCGGCCGCGGAGTCACTCAGGACGGGGAGGAGCTGCGGTCCCGGCCCCGCCGGGCTGCTCTGCTTCGTCCTGCCCTCCTCTGCTTTGCCCTGCCGGCATCCCTCCTCTTCTGCCTCCATCCCACCTCCTGCGTTGCCTGCTTCCCACCGCCTATGCATCCCACCTGTCCGTCTATCCCACCCCTGTGCATAAATCCCAGCTCCTGCGTAGGCATCCCACGCCCTGTGCCTGCACCCCTCCTGTGCCACAAGTATCTATTATTCTTCTCCTGCGCGCAACCTTCTCCAAGCGCTCCTCTCTGCTTCCCTACAAGCATCCCTGCCCCCCGTGTTCCTGCATCCCTCTTCCTGTGCAAGCCTCCGTCCTTTCTGCCATACGTGGGGCAGCTCCGTGTCCCTCAGCTGCACCAGACAGAGAGAAGCTCCGGGCTCCCTTTGCAATCTCCCCTCGTCTCTCCAGGAGAGGAGACAGCACTGGGGATGCTCAGGGGAAGCCGGTGTTGGTGGTCCCACACAGAGGCACGAAGGGCTGGCCCAGAGTCCCGTTCCCACAGGTGGGGTGGGGATTCCTGGGCCTTTTTGCCCCGTGTCCATGACCCTGGGGAGCGAGCACTGCCACAGCCTTTCCCACCCAGCCTCCAGCCGGCCGATTTGGGATCGGTGGCCTTGTAAATGTCCTAATTTCTACATTTGGCACACATTCACACCAAAAATCACTAGAAGAGCTCGGGAAACCAAGGGCCTTAGGGAGGCTTTTTACGCAGAAGAGGCGGAGAACAGAAGTTAATTCAAAGGAGGCCCAGAACTGAGAAAGGAAGAGCAAAAGTTGCCACGGGAAGGAGGAGGTGGATGGAGAGAAGGAACCAGGGGGCAAGAGCTGCACTGTGGAGCTGGGCCAGAAAAGGGAGAAGATGTAACCCCTGATGGGGAGCCACTCCAGCAGCCAAACACTGCCATCTCCACCAGGACCAGGAGAAAACACAGGCTTGGGTGTCACAACCTTCTTCTGGTTTTAGGTACACAATGAGGAGGTCTCAAAGCATGGTGGCATGTGATGGCAGTGACACGGATCACACAGGGAGCTTCCTCATCACATTAGCAGGAGCAGCTTCCTGAGAAGAATTAAGGCCTCCTCTCTTCATCCTTTTCCTTCTTTTTGCATCATTGGAGCTCCCATTGGAGGTCAGAAGCTCTTACTTGTTCAGCAGTTTATTAGACCAGATCGCAGGAGGTAGGAGGAGTCATCTGATACTGATCTAAAGGATTAGTGCAATTTTATGCACCAGAGTGGCTGTCCTGTGCTCAGATTCATAGATTCATAGAAAGGTTTGGGTTGGAAGGCACCTTGAAGATCATCCAGTTCCAACCCCCTGCCATGGGCAGGGACACCTCCCACCAGCCCAGGGTGCTCAAGACCAGCCTGGTCTTAAACACAGGCACAAGATGACCTGAAGTGACAGGACTAGGAGCAATGGCTGCAAAGTAGAGCAGAGCAGATGGAGATTGATGTGAGGATCAAGTTCTGCACCATGAGGGTGGTGAAACACTGGAAGAGGCTGCCCAGGGAGGTGGTTGAGGCCCCATCAGCCAGTTCAACCCCCCTGCCATGGGCAGGGACATCTCCCACCAGCCCAGGCTGCTCGAAGCCTCATCCAGCCTGGCCTTCAACACCTCCAGGGAGGAGGCAGCCACAGCCTCCCTGGACAACCTGTGCCAGTGTTCCTCCCCCATTGCCAAGAATTTCTTCCTCATCTCCAGTCTCAGTCTCCCCTCTCCCAGCTCAAAGCCATTGTCCCTCATCCTGTCACTCCCAGCCCTTGTCAAAAGTCCCTCCCAGCTCTCCTGGAGCCCCTTCAGATACTGGAAGGCTGCTCTGAGGTCTCCCTGGAGCCTTCTCTTCTCCAGGCTGAGCAGCCCCAACTCTCCCAGCCTGTCCCTGATCATCTTTGTGGCCTCCTCTGGATGTGCTCAAACCGTGCCCTGTCCTCGCTGATTAGGCTGATGCTTAACATCGCATTGCAAACACAGCAGCGGAGCTGTGAGCATTTCTGACCCCGGCTGCAAATTCGACTCCCCCAAAACATACTTTAGATTATTTGTTTTCTTGTCAGCTTTTGCTAGCCAGCCAGCACAAAAGAGCTGGAGACATGAAATCATCTTTGTCGATCTTGACTGCTCAGAAAATGCAGAGGACACATTTCTGTGCCCTGCTTTTGTCTATAACCAGCGGTACGAAACAGGCAACTCTTTGTTCTCTAAATGAGGGAGCAGAGTATGAAACATATTTGAACACTCACCAGTTGCTTCTTTAGTGGGATTCCCCCGTGTCTTCATGCACAGAGGGAGTTAAGCTGCAGCAGATGATTCCATTGACTGCTCCCTGGCAGAGTCAGCAAGCTCAGCTAAAGGTTTTGATGGCCGACTCCATTTTTGTATTGCTGAGTGAGATGTCGAAGTGTGGAGGGTCATTTCAAAGGGCTGGAAGGCCTAGCATGTCACAGAATCACAACACATTAGGGACCTCCAGAGATCATCCATTCCAACCCCCCTGCCAGAGCAGGGTCACCCAGGGTGGTCTGCACAAGAATGCATCCAGGTGGGTTTTGAAAGTCTCCAGAGCAGGAGACTCCACAACCCCTCTGGGCAGCCTGCTCAGGGCTCCAGCAGCCTCACTGTAAAGAAGTTTCTCCTCATGTTGAGCTGAAACCTTCTCTGTTCAAGCTTGAACCTGTTGTTCCTTGTCTTATTGCTGTGCACCACCCAAAAGAGCTTGGCCCCCTCCACTTGACACCTACCCCTCAGCTATTGATAGACATTGATCAGATCCCCTCTCAGCCTTCTCTTCTCTAGACTAAACAGTCCCAGGGCTTTCAGTCTCTCTTCATATGAAGACAGGCTGAGGGAGCTGGATTTGTTCTGCCTTGAGGTTGGGTAGGCTTAGGGGGGAACCTACCACCATGGACCAGGACATAGTGGATGCCTGCCAGGAGGATGGAGACTCCCTTTGCACAAGCAGTGCCACGGAATAGCCAAGGGGGGATGGGGACAAGTTGCTGCTGGGGACATTCCCATTGCACTCCAGGAGAAAAGGTTTGCCATGAGCACAGTCAGACACTGGAATCATCTCCCAGGGGCAGCAGTGGAGTGCCCTGCACTGGGCGGTTTGAGCCTCAGCTTGCCAGGGTGCTGAGCCAGCTGATGGCCACTGCACTGTCACCTGAAGAGGTTGGAGCAGAGGATCCTTGGGGGTCCCTTCCAAGCTGGCAGTCTGTGGGTCTATGATTTCCACAGAACTAAGGAGTGCCCTCTACAAAGCCACACAAGTGGGTGATTCTTTGTGGCTAACCCCACACGAACACAGACATTGGCTTCCCTTTCTTGACAAAAGTAAACACACAGCTCAGCAGCTTCTGCTTTGGGCAACAATGAACAAACTCTCTCGAGATCACCTGACAGCTTCCAGTTGGATTATGATTTCCCTGCATCCACAGCAGAAGTAGCTGGAGGAGGAAGGGTGACAGTTTGGCCTGGGTCACAGGGGAAAACCAATGCTCTTCTGATAAAGTCCCATGGAGGTTTTAAACAGAGACTGAAGCACAGGGTGGATCTGGAATATTCATGCTGGCCAAGGTCTGAAATGATGTCTGGGACATTTTCTAAGCCCTTTCCAAAAGGCTGCTGTTTAGAAAAGGACCAAGAGCACAGAGGGACTTTCCATGAGTGAATGGAGAGGTCGGGGCCAGACAGCACACAGGTATCTGGGACCAGTGCTGTTTAACATCTCCATCAGCAATATGGGCAGTGGGACTGAGGCAGCGGGACTCAGCAGTTTGCAGATGACACAAAGCCATGTGATCCAGTTGGCATGCTGAAGGGAAGAGATGGCATCCAGAGGGATTTGGACAGGCTGGAGAGGTGGGGCCAGGCTACCCACAACAAGGCCAAGTGCAAGGTCCTGCAGCTGGGTTGGGGCAATCCAGGAGGCCCAAGCACAAATCCAGGCTTAGGAGATTCCACCTCAACATGAGGAAGAACTTCTTCACCGTGAGGGTCCCAGAGCCCTGGAGCAGGCTGCCCAGAGAGGTTGTGGAGTCTCCTTCTCTGGAGCTTTTCCAGCCCTGTCTGGATGAGCTCCTGTGTGACCTGTGCTGGATTCTATGCTCCTGCTCCTGCAGGGGGGTTGGACTCAATGGCCTTTGGAGGTCCCTTCCAACCCCTAACATCCTGTGAGCCTGTGCTGAGTAGCTATAAGTTTACAGAGCAAGGTTGGCCTGTGTGACTCCTCATGTGTGTGTGGATTGCCCACTGCAGTTACCACCCTGCCAGGCTGCAGGCAAGCTGCTTGCCAGGTGCCTTCTCTCTCACTGTCCTAATTGCCAGATCACCTCATGGGACTCTGGACTGTGTTGTGAAACCACCTCTTGTTTATTCTCCTGCAAGGCAAGTTCAAGCTTTGGCAAAGGGCTTGCTCAGGGCTTCAGGCTGCCTCCCTTCTGCAGCAGAGGTTTTGTTGCTGTCAGTTTGTGCTCCCTCCTGTCAAGGAGATTTTTCCACCCCCAGGGTTTGCTCCTGCTGCAGAGTAGGGAGAGGTCACCCCTTCCAACCCAGCAGTGGCAAGGAAGAGTGAATCACATTATGTCCTTGTACCACCCTTAACTACAGGGGTTTTATGGGCTGAGCTTCCAGAGGACTCATTGACCTTTGGAAGGAGAGTGAGTGACTGGAAACTGTATTTGCAGTTCCTATCAGCAGAGTAAACTCCCCTCCATCACTGTGAACCAGACAAAGCCCAACAACAAAGCAGCATGGCAATGGGAAGGTGGCTTTGGCTCTTCTCTTTACTCAAGTCCTGGTGGACATTAAGTTATCCATAGGACAGCAATGTGTCCCTGTGGGCAAAGGCCAATGGTCTCCTGGGGTGCAATAAGAGTGTGGCCAGCAGGTCAAAGGAAGCTCTCCTCCCCATCTGTTCTGCCCTGGTGAGGCCACGTCTGGAGTACTGTGTCCAGTTCTGAGCTTTCCAGCTCAAGAGGGACAAGGATAGACTAGAAGGTGTCCCACAGAGGCCATGAGGATGATGAGGGGCCTGGAACATCTGTGTGATGAGGAGAGGCTGGGAGCCCTGGGGCTGCTTAGCCTGGAGAAGAGAAGGCTCCCAGGTGACCACATTGTGGCCTTCCAGTATCTGAAGGGGCTCCAGGAAGCCTGGGGAGGGACTGCTCAGGCTATCAGGTAGTGATAGGACTAGAAGCCAGAACAGGCACAGCTAGACGTGGCCTCACCAGGGCTTAGAGAGCCCTGTCTTATTACACCCAGAACCGATGGCCGTTATTGCTGTCCTATGGATAACTTAATGTCCACCAGGACTGAGTAAGAGAAAATTGCTGAACACATTGCCATGCTGCTTTGTTATTTTGTCTAGTTCACGGGGAGTTTACTCTGCTGATAGAGAACTGCAATGCAGTTTCCAGTCCTTCACTCTCCTCCCAAAGGTCAATGGTAATCTCTGGAAGCTCAGCCATAAGGCCCACCCAGTAAGGGTGAGTACAAGGAACATAATGTGTTCACTCACTGCTGGGTTGGGGGGGACTCTCCTACTGTGTAGTGGTGTCTCCTTGACGGGGAGGGGAGTATAAATGACAGCAGCTAAAAACCTCTGCTGCACGAAGGAGACCTGAAAGCCCTGAGTAAGCCCTTTACCAAAGCGCAGGAGAGGCGAGCAAGAGGTGGTTTCTGCGATCTGAGATAGATCTGGCAATTAGGACAGTGTGGCAAGCAGCTTGCCTGCAGCCTGGCAGCTAATCTCACACAGGCCAACCTTGCTCTGTAAACTTATAGCTACTCAGCACAGGCTCACAGGATGTTAGGGGTTGGAAGGGACCTCCAAAGGCCATTGAGTCAACCCCTGCAGGAGCAGGAGCATAGAATCCAGCACAGGTCACACAGGAGCTCATCCAGACAGGGCTGGAAAAGCTCCAGAGAAGGAGACTCCACAACCTCTCTGGGCAGCCTGCTCCAGGGCTCTGGGACCCTCGGTGAAGAAGTTCTTCCTCATGTTGAGGTGGAATCTCCTAAGCCTGGTTGTGCTTGGGCCTCCTGGATTGCCCCAACCCAGCTGCAGGACCTTGCACTTGGCCTTGCTGTGGGTAGCCTGGCCCCACCTCTCCAGCCTGTCCAAATCCCTCTGGATGCCATCTTTCCCTTCAGCATGCCAACTGGATCACATGGCTTTGTGTCATCTGCAAACTGCTGAGTCCCGCTGCCTCAGTCCCACTGCCCATATTGCTGATGGAGATGTTAAACAGCACTGGTCCCAGATACCTGTGCTGTCTGGCCCCGACCTCTCCATTCACTCATGGAAAGTCCCTCTGTGCTCTTGGTCCTTTTCTAAACAGCAGCCTTTTGGAAAGGGCTTAGAAAATGTCCCAGACATCATTTCAGACCTTGGCCAGCATGAATATTCCAGATCCACCCTGTGCTTCAGTCTCTGTTTAAAACCTCCATGGGACTTTATCAGAAGAGCATTGGTTTTCCCCTGTGACCCAGGCCAAAACTGTCACCCTTCCTCCTCCAGCTACTTCTGCTGTGGATGCAGGGAATCATAATCCAACTGGAAGCTGTCAGGTGATCTCGAGAGAGTTTGTTCATTGTTGCCCAAAGCAGAAGCTGCTGAGCTGTGTGTTTACTTTTGTCAAGAAAGGGAAGCCAATGTCTGTGTTCGTGTGTGGGGTTAGCCACAAAGAATCACCCACTTGTGTGGCTTTGTAGAGGGCACTCCTTAGTTCTGTGGAAATCATAGACCCACAGACTGCCAGCTTGGAAGGGACCCCCAAGGATCCTCTGCTCCAACCTCTTCAGGTGACAGTGCAGTGGCCATCAGCTGGCTCAGCACCTGGCAAGCTGAGGCTCAAACCGCCCAGTGCAGGGCACTCCACTGCTGCCCCTGGGAGGTGATTCAGTGTCTGACTGTGCTCATGGCAAACCTTTTCTCCTGGAGTGCAACGGGAATGTCCCCAGCAGCAACTTGTCCCCATCCCCCTTGGCTATTCCGTGGCACTGCTTGTGCAAAGGAGTCTCCATCCTCCTGGCAGGCATCCACTATGTCCTGGTCCATGGTGGTAGGTTCCCCCCTAAGCCTACCCAACCTCAAGGCAGAACAAATCCAGCTCCCTCAGCCTGTCTTCATGTGAAGAGAGACTGAAAGCCCTGGGACTGTTTAGTCTAGAGAAGAGAAGGCTGAGAGGGGATCTGATCAATGTCTATCAATAGCTGAGGGGTAGGTGTCAAGTGGAGGGGGCCAAGCTCTTTTGGGTGGTGCACAGCAATAAGACAAGGAACAACAGGTTCAAGCTTGAACAGAGAAGGTTTCAGCTCAACATGAGGAGAAACTTCTTTACAGTGAGGCTGCTGGAGCCCTGGAGCAGGCTGCCCAGAGGGGTTGTGGGAGTCTCCTGCTCTGGAGACTTTCAAAACCCACCTGGATGCATTCTTGTGCAGACCACCCTGGGTGACCCTGCTCTGGCAGGGGTTGGAATGGATGATCTCTGGAGGTCCCTAATGTGTTGTGATTCTGTGACATGCTAGGCCTTCCAGCCCTTTGAAATGACCCTCCACACTTCGACATCTCACTCAGCAATACAAAAATGGAGTCGGCCATCAAAACCTTTAGCTGAGCTTGCTGACTCTGCCAGGAGCAGTCAATGGAATCATCTGCTGCAGCTTAACTCCCTCTGTGCATGAAGACACGGGGGAATCCCACTAAAGAAGCAACTGGTGAGTGTTCAAATATGTTTCATACTCTGCTCCCTCATTTAGAGAACAAAGAGTTGCCTGTTTCGTACCGCTGGTTATAGACAAAAGCAGGGCACAGAAATGTGTCCTCTGCATTTTCTGAGCAGTCAAGATCGACAAAGATGATTTCATGTCTCCAGCTCTTTTGTGCTGGCTGGCTAGCAAAAGCTGACAAGAAAAACAAATAATCTAAAGTATGTTTTGGGGGAGTCGAATTTGCAGCCGGGGTCAGAAATGCTCACAGCTCCGCTGCTGTGTTTGCAATGCGATGTTAAGCATCAGCCTAATCAGCGAGGACAGGGCACGGTTTGAGCACATCCAGAGGAGGCCACAAAGATGATCAGGGACAGGCTGGGAGAGTTGG
Organism: Picus viridis; assembly: GCA_033816785.1. Lineage (NCBI taxonomy): Eukaryota > Metazoa > Chordata > Aves > Piciformes > Picidae > Picus > Picus viridis. Next base: position 2,328,965 of record CM066580.1, read on the forward strand.
GGCTGCTCAGCCTGGAGAAGAGAAGGCTCCAGGGAGACCTCAGAGCAGCCTTCCAGTATCTGAAGGGGCTCCAGGAGAGCTGGGGAGGGACTTTTGACAAGGGCTGGGAGTGACAGGATGAGGGACAATGGCTTTGAGCTGGGAGAGGGGAGACTGAGACTGGAGATGAGGAAGAAATTCTTGGCAATGGGGGGAGGAACACTGGCACAGGTTGTCCAGGAGGCTGTGGCTGCCTCCTCCCTGGAGGTGTTGAAGGCCAGGCTGGATGAGGCTTCGAGCAGCCTGGGCTGGTGGGAGATGTCCCTGCCCATGGCAGGGGGTTGGAACTGGCTGATGGGGCCTCAACCACCTCCCTGGGCAGCCTCTTCCAGTGTTTCACCACCCTCATGGTGCAGAACTTGATCCTCACATCAATCTCCATCTGCTCTGCTCTACTTTGCAGCCATTGCTCCTAGTCCTGTCACTTCAGGTCATCTTGTGCCTGTGTTTAAGACCAGGCTGGTCTTGAGCACCCTGGGCTGGTGGGAGGTGTCCCTGCCCATGGCAGGGGGGTTGGAACTGGATGATCTTCAAGGTGCCTTCCAACCCAAACCTTTCTATGAATCTATGAATCTGAGCACAGGACAGCCACTCTGGTGCATAAAATTGCACTAATCCTTTAGATCAGTATCAGATGACTCCTCCTACCTCCTGCGATCTGGTCTAATAAACTGCTGAACAAGTAAGAGCTTCTGACCTCCAATGGGAGCTCCAATGATGCAAAAAGAAGGAAAAGGATGAAGAGAGGAGGCCTTAATTCTTCTCAGGAAGCTGCTCCTGCTAATGTGATGAGGAAGCTCCCTGTGTGATCCGTGTCACTGCCATCACATGCCACCATGCTTTGAGACCTCCTCATTGTGTACCTAAAACCAGAAGAAGGTTGTGACACCCAAGCCTGTGTTTTCTCCTGGTCCTGGTGGAGATGGCAGTGTTTGGCTGCTGGAGTGGCTCCCCATCAGGGGTTACATCTTCTCCCTTTTCTGGCCCAGCTCCACAGTGCAGCTCTTGCCCCCTGGTTCCTTCTCTCCATCCACCTCCTCCTTCCCGTGGCAACTTTTGCTCTTCCTTTCTCAGTTCTGGGCCTCCTTTGAATTAACTTCTGTTCTCCGCCTCTTCTGCGTAAAAGCCTCCCTAAGGCCCTTGGTTTCCCGAGCTCTTCTAGTGATTTTTGGTGTGAATGTGTGCCAAATGTAGAAATTAGGACATTTACAAGGCCACCGATCCCAAATCGGCCGGCTGGAGGCTGGGTGGGAAAGGCTGTGGCAGTGCTCGCTCCCCAGGGTCATGGACACGGGGCAAAAAGGCCCAGGAATCCCCACCCCACCTGTGGGAACGGGACTCTGGGCCAGCCCTTCGTGCCTCTGTGTGGGACCACCAACACCGGCTTCCCTGAGCATCCCCAGTGCTGTCTCCTCTCCTGGAGAGACGAGGGGAGATTGCAAAGGGAGCCCGGAGCTTCTCTCTGTCTGGTGCAGCTGAGGGACACGGAGCTGCCCCACGTATGGCAGAAAGGACGGAGGCTTGCACAGGAAGAGGGATGCAGGAACACGGGGGGCAGGGATGCTTGTAGGGAAGCAGAGAGGAGCGCTTGGAGAAGGTTGCGCGCAGGAGAAGAATAATAGATACTTGTGGCACAGGAGGGGTGCAGGCACAGGGCGTGGGATGCCTACGCAGGAGCTGGGATTTATGCACAGGGGGTGGGATAGACGGACAGGTGGGATGCATAGGCGGTGGGAAGCAGGCAACGCAGGAGGTGGGATGGAGGCAGAAGAGGAGGGATGCCGGCAGGGCAAAGCAGAGGAGGGCAGGACGAAGCAGAGCAGCCCGGCGGGGCCGGGACCGCAGCTCCTCCCCGTCCTGAGTGACTCCGCGGCCGCCTAATGGCCGCGCCGGGAGCTGGTGATGCGCAGCCCCGCGGTCCAATCCGGGTGGGGCGGCGGGGCCGGGGCGCGCCGAGCGCGGGCAGCGGGGCTGGGGCACGGCACGGCGCGGCTCGGCTCGGTAGGGCGCAGGTCGGCGCGGCACGGCGGCTCGGCTCGCACGGGCGGTGAGTGCTCCCGGGGGCTCTTCCAGCGCGGCTCCAACTTGGGGGAAGTTGCCGGCGCTCGGAGCTCCGCCGGCCCGGGCGCAGCATCCCGGGGGTGGGTGTTGGGGTGCGGGGAAGGCGCCGACTGGCCCCGGCGGCTCCACGGGGCCCGGCCCGGCCCTCGCCGCCGCCCCAGCTCTGCTCCTGTGTCCCCTCGCCGCCCCGGCGGTGTTCCGGGACAATGGCGCGGAGCGCTGCTGCCGGGGCGCCCGGGACGCGTTCGCCGGGCGCCTTCTTGCCGCAGCTCCCAGCCTCCCCCGCCGCGCTGGCTGCCTCATCCCGCTGGAAAAGTTCCTCGGGCCGTGAGCCCCGCGGCGGCATGGAGCGGGCCGGGCAGCGGGGCTCGGCGTGGGCATGGAGCGGGCCGGGCAGCGGGGCTCGGCGTGGGCATGGAGCGGGCCGGGCAGCGGGGCTCGGCGTGGGCATGGAGCGGGCCGGGCAGCGGGGCTCGGCGTGGGCATGGAGCGGGCCGGGCAGCGGGGCTCGGCGTCGCTGTGCCCCGCCGCGGGCTCCGGGCTTTGTGCGGGGGATGGGGAGCGGGGCTCGGCTGAGAGTTCTCGCAGAGCGGCTCGGGAAGAAGCTGCCGCTGGCGTTTAACTTTTCTGCAGCAATATGCCCCAAAGTGCGAGCGCTGCAGCCGGCTTCTGACCGAGCTGGAGCGGGGTGAAAGGAAAGGAGTTCGGGAGGCGGCTGTGTAGGTTTATTTTTGCACATCTCTAATTCGGACGGGGAAAGGAAGTGTCACCCAGCTTTCCCCGAACAATGGCTCCTTGTTGGCAGCCTCGGAGCGAAAGGGGACGAGCCCGGAGGTGAAAGTCTGTACTTTGCGGTACGTAGGAAAAGCTGGGGGCAGCCTGGCACTGAAGTGTTCCTATGGATGGCCTCGAGTCCTGCTGCTGGCAGAGGGAGCACGCCGCGGGCACCGCTCTGCTCCAGCTGTGTGTTTTTATCCGAGTGCCAGCAGCGATGTGACACGTGGATGGGAATCTAACCCCCAGCGAATGCTTCCCTGGGCCAGGCTGCAGGAGCAGCATCCATGCCTTCAAGCAGGGCATCACTCGAGCTACTTCATTTCGTTTCAGGAGAGCTGTTGGTATAGCTGCGAGCAAATGCCATTGAATCAGCCTCCGAGGTTGTTATTGCTGTTACACAATCCCAGTGGAATGCATCTGCACACAGAGCTAGGCTTCCTGTTTTTGGTCAGCCTGTAGAAGAGACCGTAAAAGATAATAGATATCTCAGATAAATTGCTTTTGCATGGGGGTTTGGAACCATTGTTCAACCAGTAACACTCGTGACGTTCTGCTGTGAGCCCTGGTAACTTGAGAAGAAAGACCCCCTTGATGCTGGGAGACTTCACCCAGAGTAACTTTAAAGACAGCAGCTGGAACCTGGATATAAAAGGGGGGAAGAGTTACAGTGATAACATGTGAGAGTGCCGTGCGTGATGATGTGGGGAAACTCGATCTGCTTTGTCCAGAAATCTTGTGCTGGTGGCTTGTCAGGGGAGAGCAGGGTTTGGAGGGGATTGGTGGGCACAAGGTGAGTCCCCTGGGTGCGATATCCCGGGGCTGATTCCTGCCTTGGGTAGGGGTGCGTGTGTGTTTGAAAGCCTTCTGTCTGCCGGCAGAGAGTTTAAATTCCAGATCTGCTGGTTTGCATCTGAATAACTCTTAATTAATTAAATAAAAACAAAAAAAAGGGGGGGGGGGGAATCAAAGCAATTTGCCGAGAGAAACCTTTTCTTTCCTAAACCCTGCTGCAATCACCGCCCGCGGATCTTGCCAGGAGTGTAACAATTTGAGGATGTTGCTTGGTTGTAACCAAGCTCCTTTGAAGGAATTCCTTGCTTGTGAAAGGTGAATTACTCACTCTTTTGTCTGGCTGGAGAGATTGTAATGTGATTATTAAACTCGGTGCGAGGTATAAAGAATTCGGCTCGACCAGGGGCTTTGTTCTCTTATCAAAGCTAAGCTGACTAAATTTCCCTCCCGTCTAAAGTAGGCAAACATCTCCCCAGATTAAAGAATGCCCCAAACTCCAGAAACCTATTTGCTGGGTTTGCTGGATGAGGGTCACGGTGGGGGCTCGGGGGACTGATGGCTTCATTAGGTATTCCGCTGATGGATGCTCGGGCTGGGGGAGCTGCGGAGGAACTCCTTCCCCTGGGGCTCCCCTACTGATTTCTCTGCTCCGGGTTTCGATTGTTGTTGAGATTAAGACGGTGAGTGAAGGAATTGCAGCCTCGTTAAAGGGCTTTGCTGATGAATCCACTCAGGATTCATCCCACCTCGGGAGGGACCTTCTAGTAACCCTTTCTTTCTTGTGTTTGCTCTGCTGTCTGGTGCAGCAACTTGACTGGCTTTGGAGAAAAGAAATTAAGGGACTGGAGCACTGCCTGGGGAGGAGAGGCTGAGAGCCCTGGGGACTGTTTAGTCTGGAGAGGAGAAGGCTGAGAGGGGATCTGATCAGTGTTTATGAGTATCTGAGGGCTGGGGGTCAGGAGGAAGGGGACAGGCTGTGCTCAGTTGCACCCTGTGATAGGCCAAGGGGCAATGGATATAAACTCCAGCACAGGAGGTTCCACCTCAAGATGAGGAGGAACTTCTTCCCTGTGAGGGTCCCAGAGCCCTGGAGCAGGCTGCCCAGAGAGGTTGTGGAGTCTCCTTCTCTGGAGCCTTTCCAGTCCTGTCTGGATGTGTTCCTGTGTGACCTGTGCTGGATTCTCTGCTCCTGCTCTGGCAGGGGGGTTTGGATGTGATGATCTCTGCAGGTCCTTTCCAACCCCTAACATCCTGTGAGCCTGTGAGATGGAAGTACAGCAGTTCTGACCTAAAGGAAGCAAATGGAAAGGGTGCTAGGGGCAACAGTTCAGTCATTCTGCTTAAGCAGCTGCCAGTGAGCTGAGTGATCCAAGTGCCAGGGGAACAGCTTTGTAGGTGCACTTGATGTTGGAAGCATTGCAGTAGAGCTGCAAGTGCTCCAGTGCTTGGAGCAGCAGTGCAGGAGCTGTGTGTTGGCTGCTGTGTGCAGTGTGATGTACTGGGAGAAGGGAAGAGCTTTCCTTTTTGTATGATTGGCAAGGAGGTTAGGGAGGGTGTGACCAGCATCTTTCCACAGAGCAATCTTAATCCACTTCCTTGTCAAAGTAGATAGCAGTGATCTGTTCACTGATGGTAGGGATCAAATGGTGATCTGTTCAGCCTGGAGAAGAGAAGGCTCCAGGGAGACCTTAGAGCAGCCTTTCAGGACCTGAAGGGGCTCCAGGAGAACTGGGGAGGACTTTGGACAAGGGCTGAGAATGACAGGATGAGAAACAATGGCTTTGAGCTGGGAGAGGGGAGATTGAGACTGGAGATGGGGAAGAAATTCTTTAGAGTGAGGGTGGGGAGACTCTGGCACAGGTTGCCCAGGGAGGCTGTGGCTGCCTCCTGCCTGGAGGTGTTGAAGGCCAGGCTGGATGAGGCCTTGAGCAAGGTGTGCTGGTGGGAGGTGTCCCTGCCCATGGCGGGGGATTTGAAGTGGATGATCTTTAAGCTCCTTTCCAACCCAAACCATTCAATGATTCTATGATCTCCAGCAAGCTGATAGCTTAGGAGGGTATCATTTAGCCCATGAAGTCATCTTGTTGGTGGCACTTCAGGTGGGGGCAGTTTATTTGGTGGCATTGCCCAAGTGCAGCCCATCCATGCTCCTGGTGACCTGTTTTACAGGGCAGTAAATCACAGGTGGGGGAGCACAGTGAGGCTGTGTTTGCAGCACACCCAAAGCCCCTCTGAGTTCTGCTTGAGAGTGAGTGTACTGACTTATTTTTGTTCAGTTAAAATGTTCTACACCTTGTTCCTTCTTAGTCCCTCTGCCAGAAAAAAACGATCTTTAAGAGGGGCAAATGGGGAATCCTGGTCCACAGCCCTCAGAACTTCTGTCTGTGGCAGGAGAAATGATGCTGAAGCAGCCTGGTTGCTGGGTTTCACGTAGATGCAGCAGTGGCCTGCAAAGTCCCAGCTCACCTTGGTGTGGTGAACTGATTGATGATGGTCACAAGGGTGTTTGAGGGGGGCTCTGGACCTGCTGTGTTGGTGGGCAGGTGAACCCTGTGCAGGGACATGGTGATGCTTTGGATCAAAGAGAGAGATGGAAAGCAAAGGTGGGGGAGGAAGGACAGAGGTGTCACCTGCTGTGGTGTTGCTTTGCAGTTGGCAGAGGTGACATTTATGTGGCCACAGCTTGGTTTGTGTCTGTGTGTCAGCAGCAAAGGGCAGAAGCAGCATAGTTGGGGTGGTTGTTTAGGCTTAGGTTGAGTTAAGAGTATGGAATGGGTTGCCCAGAGAAGTTCATAGAATGGTCTGGGCTGGAAGGGACCTCCAAAGCTCATCTAGTCCAAACCCCCTGCAGTCAGCAGGGACATCCCTAACTAGACCAGGTTGCCCAGAGCCCCATCAAGCCTCTCCTTGAATATCTCCAGGGATGGGGCCTCAACCCTGGGCAACCTCTTCCAGTGTTCCACCACCCTCACGGTGCAGAACTTGTTCCTCACATCAATCTCCATCTGCTCTGCCCTCCTTTGCATCCATTACTTCTAGTCCTGCCACTACAGGTCATCTTGTGCCTGGAAGTGTTTAAGGCCAGGCTGGGTGAGGTCTTGAGCAACCTGGGCTGGTGGGAGGTGTCCCTGCCCATGGGACATGGGGTTGGAACTGGATGATCTTTAAGCTCCCTTCCATCTCAAGCCATTCCATGCTTACCTTGGCCCAATTACTGCTGCAGCATGGAGGGAGGCAAAGAAAAGCAGGTTCCTATCTCTCAGGGCCAGCTGCTTAAACATGTGACTGACAAGCTACCCACCTGCAGGGTGCAATAATCACTATTAATTTGTAACTTAGCACTGCTGCAGTTCCTCCTCATCTTGGGGATAGACACAATGTGCTGTCTCAATAGTAACTAGTTGCTGACTTGTGCATAATCAGCACTTCAGGGCATTAAGAATTCAGTATCTTTTTGGACATTGAGCTCATGGAGTGATTAAAGTTGCTAATTATATATATATATATATATAAAAAAACCAACCCCAGACCAAACAAAAAAAAAAGAGCCCCAAACAAGCAAGCATGAATGAATGCAGAACCTCCACCACGTCTGTGGGAAAGGTAAAGTGAAATACAGCAGTTAAAAAGCTTCCCAGACACCTGCCTGGCAGCTGCAGAGCAAAACCTTCCTGAATCTCTTTTCATAGAGTCCTAGAATGGGTTGGGTTGGAAGGGAGCTTAAAGCTCATCCAGTTCCAACCCCCTGCCATGGGCAGGGACACCTCCCACCAGCCCAGGTCGCTCAGGGCCTCATCCAGCCTGGCCTTCAACACCTCCTGAGAGGGGGCAGCCACAGCCTCCCTGGGCAACCTGTGCCAGAGCCTCCCCAGCCTCACTTTCTCACCTCCCCCCACCTCGATCTCCTCCCCCCCCCTCAATCCCATTGTTCCTTATCCTGGCACTCCCAGCCCTTGTCAGAAGTCCTTCCCCAGCACTTCTGGAGCCCCTTCAGGTACTGGAAGGTTGCTCCAAGGTCTCCCTGGAGCCTTCTCCAGGCTGAACAGCCCCAGCTCGCTCAGCCTGTCCCCTCCAAGGAGGTTTTCCATCCTCTGATCATCTTGGTGGCTTCCTCTGATCATCTTGGTGGCTTCCCCTGACCCTCTTCCAGCATCTCCAGGTCCTTCTTGTGCTGGGGGCCCCAGAGCTGGAGGCAGTGCTGCAGGTAGGGGCTGAGCAAAGCAGAGGGTCAGAATCCTCTCCCTGTGCTGCTGCCCTCCCTGCCCTGGATGCAGCTCAGCACTCAGCTGCCTGCTGGGCTGCCAGGGACCATTGCTGGCTCCTGGGGAGTTTGTCACTGTCAGCCCCTTCCAGTCCTTCTCAAGACTGCTCTCAAGTATGTTGCAAGACTTGGGAGGAGCTGTTGTAGTGAGGATGATACGAGGCTGTATCAGATCAGTGTCTGCTTGGCTGATCTAATGAATGCCACAATCTCACCTTCCTGTGCCCTCTCCCTGGTCCCCAAACCCTTTGCCTAGGCATCTGTTGATGCCTTTGCACACACATTCCTGTTGGCACTTTGGGGACCTGATTGTTGTGCAAGTAGCAGAGGCTGTGTTTGTGGGGAGTAAACCTTGATTGAGCTCAACCTGAAGTGCTATTAGTGAGGGGGTTTGTGGAGGGACAGTTTCAGCTCTGACCCTCCCAGAGGAGTTGCTCAGAGCACAGTTAGCTCTCCCTGCCTGTGCTGTTAAAGCCCTTTCCCATCCTGCAGGTGCCTGCTACCCTTGCTGCTGGTGGATGAGAGGTGTGGTCCCCTGAGTCGGGTGAGGGTCTAGCATCTGTGCTCTGGGTGGTGTGGCTGGGAAAATGCTGCTCACTGGCTGTCCTGGGGCCCCTGTGAGAAGGGACAGCTCGGGTGACAGTGCCTAGATGGCTGTACTCACCTCCAGCTGTGTGACTGACTTTGGTCAGGCTTTGGCACAGGCTGCCCAGGGAGGTGGTGGAGTCCCCATCCCTGGGGGTGTTCAAGAAACCTGTGGCCATGGCACTTGGGGCCATGGTTGTGTGGCCATGGTTGTGTTGGGAAGGGAGTTGGACTGGCTGATCTTAGAGGCCTTTTCCAACCTGAACACTTCTAGCTTCTGTGACTGCTGTCCCTGGAGCTGCCCAGAGAGGTGGTGGAAGCCTCCTGCCTGGAGGTGTTTGCAGCCAGGCTGGAGGTGGCTGTGAGCAGCCTGCTGCAGTGTGAGGTGTCCCTGCCCATGGCAGGGGGGTTGGAACTGGCTGAGCCTTGAGGTCCCTTCCAGCCCTGACAGTTCTATGATTCTACTCTTGCATGCCCTGCTCCATCCACACCCTGTCTTATGGATTTACTGGATAGCAGGGGATTAAAAATAGGTATCCCTGTGGTGTGGTGTGGTCTGTGCTGGGAGTGGATATGGGGTGGGTGGTGCTCAAAGAGAGCAGCATCTGTTACACCTTCAGTCTTAGCAGCTGCCTATTCCATGCTCTTTAATGCTGAACTTGTAGGTGCTGAGTGAGGCTTTCCTGTCCATCCTCACTAGTGGTTCCTGCCCTGGATGTTCTTCCTGCCTCCAGGTCAGGTTTTTCTGAAGTGGAGACCTGGATAGTGTCTCTGCATCATGTTCTGCTGTGGGATTCCCTTGGGGTGCTGCAGCACAGCCTGTGACAAGGCTCCTGGTTTGTGGAGATGCCTTTGCTGAGCGAAGAGCGAAGTTAGGTGTAGATTTCCCAGAGGCACAGAATGTGAGGGGCTGGAAGGGACCTCAAAAGCTCATCCAGCCCAACCCCCTGCCAGAGCAGGGGCATCCAGAGCAGCTCACACAGGAACACATCCAGGTGGGGTTGGAATATCTCCAGAGAGGGAGACTCCACAGCCCCCCTGGGCAGCCTGCTCCAGGGCTCTGGCACCCTCACAGGGACAAAATGTTTCCTCCTGTTCCCATGGCACTTCCTCTGCCTCAGCTTCCACCCCTGCCCCTTGTGCTGGCATTGGGCAGCCCCCAGCAGAGCCTGGCTCCAGCCTCTGGGCACTCCTCCTGCACAGCTTTATCCCCAGCAAGGAGCTCACCTCTCAGGCTCCTCCTCTCCAAGCCACAGAGCCCTCAGCTCCCTCAGGCTCTCCTCCTGAGGAAGATGTTCCACTCCCTTCATCATCTTTGTGGCTCTGTGCTGGACTCTCTGCAGCAGTTCCCTGAGGTGCTTCTTGAGCTGAGGGGCCCAGACCTGGACACAATATTCCAGCTGTGGCCTCAGCAGGGCAGAGCAGAGGGGCAGGAGAACCTCTCTGGACCTGCTAACCACAGCCCTTCTAATGCACCCCAGGCTGCCCTTGGCCTTCTTGGCCACCAGAGCACATTGCTGCCTCATGGCCAACCTCCTATCCACCAGGACTGGCCCAGTCCCTTTCCCCTTCACTGCTCTCTAACCTCTCCTGCTCCATGGGGTTGTTCTTTCCCAGGTGCAAGACTCTACACTTGCCCTTGTTGAATCTGAGTGACCACATTAGAACACTTGATTAGTCAAGACTGGACCATCACTTTTAGATATATATAGATATATATACACACACATTCATTTACAATTTGCTTGTTTAGCTGGACATGTGAAGAGTAGCTGAGAGAACTGGGGTTGTTCAGCCTGGAGAAGGGAAGCTGAGAGGAGACTTTCTTGCTCTCTACAACTACCTGAAAGGAGGTTGGAGGCAGGTGGGTGTTGGTCTCTTCTCCCTAGTAACAAGTGGCAGGATGAGAGAAAATGGCCCAGAACTGGAGACAATATTCCAGCTGTGGCCTCAGCAGGGCAGAGCTGAGGGGCAGGAGAACCTCTCTGACCTGCTAACCACAGCCCTTCTAATGCACCCCAGGCTGCCCTTGGCCTTCTTGGCCACCAGAGCACATTGCTGCCTCATGGCCAACCTCCCATCCACCAGGACCCCCCAGGTTCTTTTCCTTTGCTTTACCAGCAAGCAGCAGCAGCCTGACTGGGTGGCATTGCCACACTGTGCCATCAGCTTGGGGACAGGGAATCCCAGGTGCCAGAAGCCCTCCTGCTCCATCTCACTATGCTGCAGCCCTCAGCGTACCCGGACTGCCTTGGCGCAGGGCAGCAGCACGCCTCCCAGGGTGGGTGTGCTGTGGCACTGGGCTCATGCTGCTGTGGAGGGTGATGGATGCCCACTCTTGTCATTGATGATCAAAGAGATCATCTGAGTGCAGCCAGAAGATGTGACTCTGTGTGGCTGCAGACCCCAGCCCTGGGCAGCAGGTGCTGTGAGAGGTTTCAGGTGTTTGGTGTGCCCCTGTGTGATCTGCCAGCCACTGAGCAACAGAACATGGAAACTCACACAACTGACCAGGCTGGAAAAGACCTCAGAGATCATCAAGTCCAACCTAATACCTAACACCACCTGACAACTAAACCATGGCTCCAAGTGCCACAGCCAATTCCTTTTTGAACACCCCCAGGGATGGTGACTCCACCACCTCCCTGGGCAGCACATCCCAATGGCCAATTACTCTTTCTGGAAAGAACTTTCTCTTCACTTCCAGCCTAAACCTCCCCTGGCACAGCTTGAGACTGTGTCCTCTTGTTCTGGTGCTGCTTGCCTGGGAAAAGAGACCAGCCCCCACCTGGCTACAACCTCCCTTCAGGGAGTTGTAGAGAGCAATAAGGTCTCCCCTGAGCCTCCTCTTCTCCAGGCTAAGCAACTGCAGATCGACCCCAGAGGTGATGGAGCTGGAAGACAAATCTCTACTGGAGGGCTGGAGAGGGGTGGGGGGAGAGGACATGGCCACCTGCCCTCTGCTAATACCACACTGTTTCATGGAGTCATAGAATGGGCTGGGGTGGAAGGGACCTCCAAAGCTCATCCAGTCCAATCCCCCTGCAGTTAGCAGGGACATCCCCAAGTAGATCAGGTTGCCCAGGGCCTCATTGAGCCTCATCTTTAATATCTCCGGGGATGGGACCATAACCACCTCCCTGGGCAACCTGTTCCAGTGTTCCACCACCCTCATGGTGCAGAACTTGCTGCTAACATCCAGTCTAAACCTGCTCTGCTCTAGCTTGAAGCCATTGCCTCTCGTCCTGTTTGCCCTGGGGGTGGTGGCATTGGAGGTCATTGAGCTGTTCCCTGTGGTGTGCCAGTTCTGATGTCATAGCTCTTAGCAGGCAGGGCTGGCTGCTGCTCCTGGTCTACCCTCTTTGGGCAGGTCTGTTCCCATCAGCAGGGTGTGGACCTCCTTGGACAGGATGCTGAGCTGAGCTGTGCTGGCCAGTCCTGTGCCCAGCCAGTACACTCAGTCACTGTGGCATCTGCTGCCTCCTGGGAATCTGCCATCTGTTGGCTTTTTTTGGGGATGGATGAAGTGTGCCGAGAGTGACCAGCAAGTCCTGCCTGCCTCTCTTGGGAGGCTGAGGTCATCTGTGGCTCCTCTGGCACCTCGTGTTTTACCTTGGGCCTTTCTGGGTTAACACTTTGGCTGCTCCAGGCTAGTTTGGTCACTGGTGTTGTGTGAGTGGTGCAGGCTCACAGGATGTTAGGGGGTTGGAAGGGACCTCCAGAGATCATCCAGTCCAAACCCCCTGCCAGAGCAGGAGCACATAAGGAGGAGGTAGCCTCTGTGTGCCCAGGAGAGCTGGAGCCATCAAGAGCTACTTTCCCCCTTCTGCTTCTTGTTCTGGTTGCTTCCTCTTCATCTCTACCTTCCATCAGCCATGAGGGGCCCTGCTGCCTATGGAAATGCAGCCTTCCTAGCAGGTGGTATCATAGAATCATGGAATTGGTTGGAAAAGCCCTTGTGGTGGGTTGAAGTTTTCCCCCCCCCCTCCTTCCCCCAGCATTAACTTTGCCAGACCAACTCGGTTAGCAGCAGATGAAGCTGTGTTTACAGGCGAGCCCTCCCCTCCCCAGGGGAATGCAGTGACTGTGTACAAACCAGCCAGGACTGACAATATTATGCAGATCTTTACAACTAGCAAACAACACTGGCCTGTATTAGGAATAGTGTGGCCAGCAGGAGCAGGGAGGTCATTGTGCCCCTGTACTCTGCATTGGTTAGGCCACACCTTGAGTCCTGTGTCCAGTTCTGGGCCCCTCAGTTTAAGAAGGACATTGAGACACTTGAATGTGTCCAGAGAAGGGCAACAAGGCTGGGGAGAGGCCTGGAGCACAGCCCTGTGAGGAGAGGCTGAGGGAGCTGGGGTTGCTTAGCCTGGAGAAGAGAAGGATCAGGGGTGACCTCATTGCCCTCTACAACTACCTGAAGGGTGGTTGTGGACAGGAGGGGGTTGGTCTCTTCTCCCAGGCAAGCAGCACCAGAACAAGGGGACACAGTCTCAAGCTGTGCCAGGGGAGGTTTAGACTCGAGGTGGGGAAGAAGTTCTTCACTGAGCGAGTCATTCGTCATTGGAATGTGCTGCCCGGGAGGTGGTGGAGTCACCGTCCCTGGAGGTGTTCAAGGGGAGATTGGACAAGGCACTTGGTGCCATGGTCTAGTTGTGAGGTCTGTTGGGACAGGTTGGACTTGATGATCCTTGGGGTCTCTTCCAACCTTGGTTATACTGTGATACTAAAACCTCCCTGGTCAGAGAGCAGGGGAAGCTGTTCCACTGCCCCCTCCCCCTGTCCCACAAGAGAGAGAGAGAAGCAGAGAGAAAGCAGTGAGTGAGACTGAACTAAGCAGCTCAGCCAAGGCCAGCTGACGAGCAGCTTAATCTCTCCTGAACAAAGCAAAGCAGCAGAGATCAGAAGAGAGAATTGGTTAGATACAGCCCTTCTTATTCCAGGTATTTGTCCAGTGAATGTGTTGAGAAGAATCTTTTGTTTCCCTTCTCACACCCAATAGTGATTTATTTAGGGCTCTCCACTTTGCTGCTCAAAATTTGAAAGGTGTAGCCTAAAACCACCACAGCCCTCGAAGACCAGCAGTTCTCAGTTGTCAGCCCAACACCACTGTGGCCATTCAACCCTGTCCCCAGGTGCCATGGCCACATCTTGAACACCTCCATAGTATCATAGTATCAGTCAGGGTTGGAAGGGACCACAAGGATCATCTAGTTCCAACCCCCTGCCATGGACAGGGACACCCCACACTAGATCAGCCTGGCCAGAGCCTCATCCAGCCTGGGCTTAAACACTTCCAGGGACCACTTCCAGGGATGGGGACTCTGCCACCTGAGGTCCCTGGGCAGCCTGTGCCAATCCCTGACCACTCTTGCAGAAAAGACATTTTCCTCACCTCCAACCTAACTCTCCCCTGGTGCAACTTGAAGCCATCTCCTTTCCTCCTGTCACCTGAGTTTAGGGAGAAGAGTCCAACCCCCACTTCACTGCAACCTCCTTTCAAGGAGCTGTAGAGAGCAATGAGGTCTCCCCTCAGCCTCCTCCACACTCAACACCCCCAGCTCCCTCAGCTGCTCCTCCCCATCCCTGTTCTCCAGACCCTTCCCCAGCTTGGTTACAGGCTGGGGTCGGAGTGGCTGGAGAGCTCCCAAACAGAGAGGGACCTGGGGGGTGCTGATTGACAGCTGCCTGAACACGAGCCAGCAGTGTGCCCAGGGGGCCAAGAAGGCCAATGGCATCCTGGCCTGCATTAGGAATGGTGTGGCCAGCAGGAGCAGGGAGGTCATTGTGCCCCTGTACTCTGCTTTGGTTAGGCCACACCTTGAGTCCTGTGTCCAGTTCTGGGCCCCTCAGTTTAAGAAGGACATTGAGACACTTGAAGGTGTCCAGAGAAGGGCAACAAGGCTGGGGAGAGGCCTTGAGCACAGCCCTGTGAGGAGGGCTGAGGGAGCTGGGGCTGTTTAGCCTGGAGAAGAGGAGGCTCAGGGAGACCTCATTGCTCTCTCCAACTACCTGACAGGTGGTTGTAGCCAGGAAGGGGTTGGTCTCTTCTCCTAGCAGCCAGCACCAGAACAAGAGGACACAGTCTCAAGCTGTGCCAGGGGAAGTTTAGGGCTGGAGGTGAGGAGAAAGTTCTTCACCGAGAGAGTGATTCGCCATTGGGATGTGCTGCCCGGGGAGGTGGTGGAGTCGGGTCCCTGGAGGCGTTCAAGAGGGGACTGGATGTGGCACTTGGTGCCATGGTCTAGTCGTGAGGTCTGTGGTGACAGGTTGGACTCAATGATCTTCGAGGTCTCTTCCAACCTTAGTAATACTGTGATACTGTGATAAGCCCTTGTTTGGACCTGCTCCAGCCCCTCAGTGTCCTGCTTGGAGGAGCAGCCCAATACTGAACCCAGGGACTCAAGGTGTGGCCCTCCAGTGCTGGAGTCCAGGGGCCAGTCTGTTCTGCTCCTGCTGGCCACACCCGCTGCTGATCCAGGCCAGGCTGCTGGTGGCTGCCTTGGCCACCTGGGACCCCCTCTCTCATGTTCAGCTGCTATCAACCAGCACCCCAAGGTCCTTTGCTGCAAGGCAAGTTTCTCTGTGTGCCCCAATGCCAGCTGTCCCAAAGCCCTCTGCTGTGGCTTGATGCCCGTGTTCCTGAGGGTGAATTGCCTGCTCCCGCAGCGCCCAGGCTGTCCCCGTGGGGTGCAGCGGCCTGGGCTCTGCTGACATTTGGGAACTGGTATGGAGGGAGATGAAAGAACAATTGGTTTGAGCTGCATGTGGGGATGTGGGGAGCAAGACAACTGTTTGAAACGGGAGCTGCAGCTGGGACTGCTGCCGCTGTCAGTCCATATGGGCCAGATGCTTCTAACCAGCCTCCTTGTCTCATTGCCTTCTGTGAAATGCTTGCAGCTGTTTCTCCTGCTTCTTCAGTAGGCTTGGGGTTGGTTTTTTTTTTGGTTCCTGTAGAGAGTGACAGCTCACAGATGCTGCTGGGAGTTCCCACTGTATAGATGGGAAGAGCCTCTGCTGCTCTTTCTCAAGAGAATAAAGAATAGAATTAGGCGGGTTTGGAAAAGACCTCCGAGATCATCAAGTCCAACCTGTCCCCTTCCCCCACTCAGAAGGGGAAGAATGGAGCGGGCTTTGACAAGGGGCAGCCCAAGGTAAGACCTCCTTTGCACCAGGAGCACCTAGCCCCATCATCTCCCCATCTCCCCCATCTGTTGTCTGCTGAGATGTCTGAAGCCAGCACAAAGCTTCCAACAGTTCTGGAGGTGGAGCAGAAGAGACACAGCTCTTAATACACAGAATCAACCAGGTTGGAAAAGACCTTCAAGGTCATCAAGTCCAACCTATCCCCAGCACCACCTCATCAACTAAACCATGGCACCAAGCACCCCCATCCAGTCTCTTCTTGAGCACCACCAGTGATGGTGACATTTGCCAGCTGGTTGTTTCAGCACTTCCCCTTTTTAAAGACCAGCTGATCAGATCTGGGGGGTTGAGCAGGTGACCTTTAAAGGTCCT